>JACEIK010017122.1:0-13383 GCA_018107945.1 Datura stramonium
CTAAGGCGATGGTTATATGAACCGTCACAATAAACCGTCACAATAGAGCTACTGCAACGCGATCTGTTGTAGCGGTCGTCTAAACCGTCGCTATAGAGCTATAGAAACGGATTAATAGTCTGATGCAACGGTAAAGGAACTGTTGCCATAGACCAAATTTCTGGTAGTGTAACTACACATCATTGCTTCATTTCATAGCATTTTGCATGTCTTTAGGAGTTGAATTAAGTGGAAACTAAACTTATTATGATATATTTCAGGAACCCAAGAAAAATGAAGATGAGAGGTGTTAAAGTTAGAAAACTATCCAAAGGACGAGATAATGGACAGACCATCTGTTTGATAGACAGTCCGCATCATCAGCCATCCAAGTCCAGCAAAAGATTCCAGAAACCAAGTTGAAAATGTTCCTAAATGATGGTTTGAAGGACGAACTGTCTTTCCAGAATATGATCTTTCAATTGAATGGTGGACTTAGACGAGGCAGAATTGAAATTCTAAAGTATGGTACAAGGGACGGACTGTCTTTCCAAAAGACGGTTTGCTCATCAATGGACAACAAGATGGGGACAGAAGCCAACTTGTAAAGTGTGGAGCGAAGAATGGTCTGTCCTTCCAAAGGACAGTCCGTCCCTACACATCTGACACCTTCGAGTTTGAATTAATTGGACTTTTTAGGAAATAGTATAAATAGATTTTTCTTGTAATATTTCCAGAGCTTTCTGTTCATATTTTTAATAGAGAGTAGAAGTAGCTAGTTATCTTTAGTTTCCATAGTAGATCTTAGATTTTAGCTTGTAATTTGAAGACCTAAGTCCATTAATTGAAGATTTCTTCTCTAATTTCAATTTTCTTTGGTTAGCATGTCTAATTACTCTCTTTCTCTTCTTCTTTCTTATTACTATGGGTAACTAAATCTAGATCTAGGGTTGTGAACCTTAATGATCCCAATATGGTAAAATTGAGTTTGGGCTTATGAACATTTGATTGATTATTGCTTTATAATGTGTGATTGGTGATGAAAGTCATCAAATCCTGCCCAATTACCTTTATGTGGCTTGAAAAATAAGTTTAGGTTGGGTTAGCATCAACCAACAATAACTCAAGGTATAACCCTTGTTTAATGGATTCTTCTAGACGTAGGTAGAATTCTAGTTGGCACAGCAATTGGGTAGAATAGAGTTCTCTTCAATTTGACAAAATTGAAATAGAATGACACCTATGGTAATATTGAAAGATACCCATGGGTTGCCTAAGTCTTTGCTTGCATGTTCAACCCTAGCACATTCTCAATCTATCCACATTGGATGATTTAGGGGGATCGACCATAATTGGGGTCACTTTTCTAGAATAGTCTTAAATTGATTACAGCCGTAGCAACTTGCACTCTATAGCTGTAGTAAATTTTCTTAATTTCAATTTGAATAGACTCTAATCTTGCAATACTATATTGACTTGTGCTAGATAGAGTGAGATTAGCATATCCTCTGTAGGATTCGACCCCAACTCCTTGTTGGGTTCTATATTTGCTATGATCATTTACACAATCCGAATTTGGGAGTAGATTTGAACGACATTAAATATTATGGCGCCGTTGCCGGGGACTATGGAATAAGCCCTATCTATCTCTATCAGTCTAATTTGCTTGCTTAGACCTATTCTTTTACTTTTTCTTTTTATTTTTGCTATTTGATACAGGATTATAGCCGCTCTTCCACCCGGAGACTTGGAGAACGTGTTTGCGGAAGTTAACGAGGAAGTTGACTATGCAAGCGCCATTGTTTCACCAAGGGTAAATGCTTCGTCATTCAAGATAGATGGAAGCATCTACACCATGCTTAAGGTAGAAGGGCAGTTTCACAACTCCACAGACAACGACCCTCATCAACATTTAAGGAATTTCTTGGAGGTGTGCAACCTCCACAAGAAGTATAACATTTCAAATTATACGATCCAAATTAGAGTGTTCAAATACTCGTTGATCGGTGAGGCACAGGATTGGTTGCACAGACTCCCTCCAAAATCAATCCATACATGGCAGGAGTTAGTGAGTGTTTTCTTGAAAAAGTGATTTCCGCCTAGTAAAAAAGCGGAGCAATGGAACAAGATATACTATTTTTGATAGCTCCCTGGAGAATAGTTGTTTGAAGCTTGGAAAAGGTTCAAACAATACATACTTTGAGCACCCAACCATGGGTTTCCATACCACATCTTGCTTGAAAAGTTTTACATTGGTTTAGATACTTTGACACAGTCCCTTGCCAATAACACTGCTGGAGGATGTTTCATAGAAAAGGTATTCAACCGAATTTCCATCATATTGGATCAAATTTCAAAGCACAACCATGCATGGCATGGGGGGAACAAAGTGGAGGGATCAATGTTGGTGCTCCTTTATTATCTCACTTGATGAAGGAAAATCAGGAGCGTGATCAGATGATGACTGTCTGGCAACCAACGTAGCCCTTATCACGAAAGAGTTGACCGCGTCTAAGGCCAAAAAGGTAAATGCTGTTGCCGAGACCATGCCCTATGTTCAATATGGACATGGATTCCCCCTCATCCATATCAATATCAGTCATTCTAAGGGCCACCTTCTATGCAAGTTGAAGATGCCAACTATGTTGGCAACTCATCCGGTTGCTATAGACCGGAATATCAATAAGGTCACCCCTCTTTTTCGCATCAAGGGCAATGGAGACCTTAACCGCAAGGTCAGAGTCAATATTACCCAAGGAATGATTATGGTGGTCAAAATCAGGGTTGGCATAATGGTGCAAATTTTTAGAATAGAGGCTCATCCTTATGTTCCGCCGAGAGGGCCCCCCTTTATCCCTCAAAATTGGAGGGAGGGTCCTTCTCATGATCATGAGGGTCAAAGCTTGAAGGGAAGTTGGAGAAGGTGCTTTCCAACCAGGAGAAATTGGATGCTTGTCTCAAGAACCTTAGGGAGATTGTAGGCTCTTACGCAGCTTCCATTCAGAAGTTAGAGCAACAGGTGCCGCGATTTTTCCCGTGAATTTTTTTTTAAAAAAAAGGCCATCATCCTAGTGACATAGAGGCAAATCCGAAAGGACATGTGGGACCTTTTAATGCTAAATATATGACAATTGTCACAAAGAGTGGCAAGATTGTGCAACCCGTGGATGTTGAGGTCGAGGATGGTGTTGTTGAGAATGAGTCCGAGATTGTGGTTGAGGTGATAACCAAGTGGAGAGGACTTATTAGAAAGTTGAAGGTGGAGTCAAAAAGCTACATATTGAGGAAGTTGCAAAAGAGAGTTCAGTTGCTCCAAAGGAGAGAGGGAAGGCCAAGGGAGGTGTAGATGACTTTGTAAAATATTTTTCTCCGCCAGTTTCTCAGTTTCCACAAGGAATAGCTATTACGACCCGAACATAGGCCTGGATTGAGACACGGGATAAAGAACCCCGAGAAGCTCCAAGTCGACCCATGGGAGACTCATCATATAACCGACATTACCATGATTGAGCTTACATGGTCCCGAGTATAACACTTAAGTGGGTAGAGCCGTCCAAAGCCTTTCCAGGGCGAAGGACGCTACCATGATATCTATATTAAGCTGAAGGCCCCTTAGGGGCAGGGGAAGCTCCCAAGAGAGGTCCCAAATAATCTGAACATACCTACATTGACACATAATTCTGAGGCATAGGGTTGACTGACCCTTAGCCTACTCGGTGCTAGACACTACTCCTAAAAATATGCATATGCTCTCCATCGTTTTTCAATGAAACTGAACCATCGTCTAGTGACGAAGATGAATCATGACATGAAATACATATTCTGAAAACATAACATGAAGAGCCTTAGGCTCAAACCATACTATAAGTTGAACAAGAGTGGGAGTCTAGACTCCAAAACCATGTGGTAAGCTAATAACATGACATTTAGATAAATCATGAAACATACTTGATCATATGCGCTTACCTAATACTTAAACATACTTGAAAAAGACTTTAATTACTCAAAGAATGAACATAGACATGGGTAATTCGAAATCATATTTTCATCATGAATATCTCATCATAACTAGAAGCTTAGATCATAATCTCATCTTTTCATGAACTTCCATAGATGGGCATCTTATTTATAAGACTTTGGAATCATAATTTGTAATTGAAAATATTATAAAACATGTCCATAAATCATAATTCAACATTAGAAACATGCATAGAGATTACCCATGATAGATAGAGAATTTACAAGTTTGGTTAAAACCCCATGGATTCATCAACTTAGTAATCACATGAAATTGAAGAGGGATTGTACATGGGAGTGGATGGATACACCCATTCATAGCCTACATACCTGGGAGAATCTGATTTCACAACCCGCTTGAGAGCCCAAAGAAATTTGAGGAAGAACTTGATGATTCCTAAGATTGATCACCCCTTAGAAACTACTAGGCTTGCATGCATGGAGAGGAATAGGCTTATTAAACCCTTTTAGAACACAATTATATGAGCTTAAAACAACATAGTTTATGCCTTAGGAATTTAGAAATTATAGAAAAACCCTTAATAAATTCACAGGGAAAAACATACTACCAGTCCCAACGAGGGACTAGACGAATCGTCTCCAATACCATGACTCGTGGTTTGCTTCTTGTGGACAACAGTGAAATCATATATCTGAGGGTCACTGCGAGGGACACCACAACTCTTTGTGTACCCAACAACTCGTGGTGACCAAGTCGTGCCCAACACTGCCTAAATTTCCCACTTCATGCCAACCTCTGGCCATAAGTGACTTGACGACTCGTGATCCTGACCATGACTCGTGGCCTCACCCGTGGTCAACCTTAAATACAAAAATCCAACCAAGTCTACCCTTCTCCCCATGAGTCATTTAACTACTTGTGGTGCACCTTAGGGATTACTGGATGACTCGTCCTGTGACCTAGTGCAGAAGTTCCTATTTTCTCCATTTTAACCCTTGAGTTTGATCTTAGGGTTTTTGGGGTATTGCAATATCTCCCCCTTGGGAACATTCATCCTCAAATTTGGGTAAACATACTGTGAAGCTGATAAATGCAACTGCCATATCAATTTTTGAACATTTCAAGCTGAAAACCGACGGAGTGACTGACTTCGGACTGAATTTCATGACTAAAATGAATTCATGAATCATAGATACATACGTTGACATGAAAGAAACTGGGGCACATGAACTGAACATGAAACTCGATAGAGTTCTAGAGAGGAAACTGATACCTCAAGTTGAAACTGAGCCTGGTGGGAATATATGCGGGTATTTAGCCATCATATCTACTTCGGCTTCCCACGTAGCTCCCTACCATGTTGATTTCTACATAAAATCTTTACTGAAGCTATTTCCTTATTTCTTAGCTTTCAAATGTATAACTTAGCATAATTCTCCGCTGAGTCGGTAGGTTTGATCGATAAAAAATGAGCTGCTTTAGTCAACCTGTCTACAACCACCCAAATAGAGTCATACTGTAGACGAGTACGAGGCAACCTTGTAATGAAGTCCATATTGATTTCCTCCCAATTCCAAGTAGGGATGCAAATGTCTTTAAGCACACCTCTGGGTCTTTGATGCTCAACCTTCACCTATTGACAATTCGGACACTTAGCCACAAACTCTGCTATATCCTTCTTCATGCCATTCCACTAATAAACCTCCTGTAGGTCACGATACATCTTGGTGGCACATGAATGTATAGAATATTTGGAACCATGAGCCTCGTGCAACATTCTATCACTAAAATTATCAACACCCGAAACACACAGGCGACCCTGATATCATAGTACACCATTTTCCCCTTGGGAGAAGACCTCCACTTTCTGATTTCGAACATCTTCCTTCAAATTTACCAAAATAGAATCCTCGTCTTGTCTAGCTTTGACCTCAGTCACCAAGGAAGATTCTGACCCATTCTGAACAATGACACCACCATCCGTCGAGTCAATAAGACGAATCTAGTCGTGCAAGTCGATGCACGTCGAACACACTGGACAGTGCTTAGCAGGTCAAGGTGCTTGTTTTGGGTGTGGGAAGCCCAAACATATGCTTAGAGATTGTCCAGCAGCTAGACAGGGTCATGGTAGAGGCCGAGACCCAGCCACTAGTTCAAAAGCTCCACCAGCAGGCTTCGTTTAGCAGGGAGCCTCCACTAGTGCAAGTGGTGGTCAGCGTCAAAACAGATTCTATGCACTCACATCTCATTAGGAGCAGGAAGCCTCTCCGGATGTAGTTACTGGTATGTTATAAGTATTCCACCTTGATGTGTATGCTTTATTAGATCTAGGGGCTACTTTGTCTTTTGTGACGCCCTATGTTGCTAGTAGTTTCAGAGTTAGTCCCAAAATCCTATCAGAACCCTTCTCAATCTCTACTCTAGTTAGTGATTCAGTTATAGCTCGAGGGGTATAAAGAAATTTCCCTGTCATAGTCCTTCAGAAAGTCATCTCAACAGATTTAGTAGAGCTAGCCATGACATATTTTGATGATATCTTTGGCATGGATTGGTTACATGCATGTTATGCCTCAGAAATTGTAGAATCGGTGCGATAGATTTTCAATTTTCGGGTGAGCTAGTCCTAGAGTGGAAGGGTAGTTCAGTTGTGCTTGTAGGTCGTTTCTTTTCCTACCTTAAGACCAAAAAGATAATTTCTAAGGGTTGCGTGTACCATATAGTTAGGTTTAAGGATGCTACATCTGAAACCCCAACTATTGAGTCAGTTCCTATAATGTGCGAATATCCAGAGGTGTTTCTAGATGATTTATCGAGAATTTCTCCCGAGGGGGAGATCGATTTTGGTATTGACCTTCTTCTCGATACGTAACCTATATCTATTCCTCCTTACATAATGGCACCAGCTAAGCTAAAGGAGTTGAAGGAGTAGTAGAAGGACCTCTTAGACAAGGGTTTCATCAAACCTAGCAAATCCCCGTAGGGTGCACCAGTTCTCTTTGTCCTGAAGAAGGATGGTTCCCCTCGGATGAGTATTGGTAGCGGCAGTTGAACAAGGTCACTGTCAAGAACAGGTATCCTCTCCCCAGAATTGATGACTTGTTTGACCAACTTCAGGGTGCCATGTATTTCTCAAAGATAGACCTCAGATCCAGGTATCATTAGCTTAGAAGTTGGGAGAGTCACACTCAGACGATAGCCTTCTGTCACGACCCGAGTCTATACCCTAGATGAGACACGGTATTTGGAGGTACAAGTAACCCCAAGCCAACCCATGATTTATCATAACATTGGTAAACTAAGTAAACATAAGTGGAAGCTTTAATTAAATAAAATTATTTAATAAAACTGATTTGATAAAAATCCATACATCTTAAAAACAATACTGAATATCTGAGTTTATGTCTGAAAGTTATCTACTAATGATGAGTTGCTGGGATAAGCCGCCAGCTAACTCTAAAGTCTAACTGAAAATAATTATCGTCCTCAAAAGATGAGGCTCACCAAAAGCTGCTGCTGGTATCGTCTGAAGGAATCTACTGATGATGCTGGGGCTGAGAACCTTCGCCTGTATCATAATATGATACATCATAGAAGGTATGTGTAAGTACTTGGAACGTACTGAGTAAGTGAGAGATATAATAAACATGAAAGAGAAAGTAACTAAACTGAGATGACATGAAATGACCAACTGAAATACTGAAAACTGAACAACCAAAATATACATGATATGGTCAATAATGACCCCGGCTAAATGTTCATAGACATGTCCCGAATCTGAGATACTGAACTGAGCTAAACTAAAATTGTACTGACTAGTGAGAGAGTCTATAACCGCATATAACCACGTGAGCTTAATGTGGAGTTTGATGTATACGCCCCATTGATAAGACCCAATATACCTTTCCAGGGCATAAAGGAATGAAATGGGTGATCACAAATCTGGGGCCATAGGGCCAATAAAATAACCTACGGTGGAAACGTAGTTTTGGGAACCTGAGTGTGCTGGAACCCCGATCCATTCGGTGCTAAGTCCTACTCCCACTGGATGGTCCTAATCTGACTACTAAGCTGATAGCTCAAAACTGTGGTCCAAGACTAGATTAGGGATACTTATCTGGAAGTACCCTGAGAGTCTTATCAGATTGGATTCTGTAACTGGTGTTCTAAGACTAACTAGAGCTGCTTATCTGGAAGCATCGTAACCGTCAAAAGAGAAAACTGATATCTGATAATTGATAACTGATTCTGATAACTGATATTTGGGAGGCATTTCTGACACCTCAAGAAAAGACTGTAGTCAAACTGATCAGCTGGCATTTCTGATAATATTGAAAAATGCTAATATTCTGACTAAAACTGGACTAACATGTGATTGTCTAAGATTTCAACTGAAATTAATAATATGGGAAATTCCAACACTGATAGAATCAAGCAACATGAATAACTGATCAATTATGCAAGACTCTAATTTACCGTATTCAAGAACTAGGGCTAAAACCATCTTTATAGGAACAAGTATCAACATGATCACTAGATAGTGGTAATATAACAACAATTAACATGAACAATATTCCACATGATATAGATGGAATCTGACTGATAATTTACTCACATTCAAAAATTCAGGGCTTAGAACTAATAAGAAAATTTAGATGGATTTTGGGGCACAAGGGAAGGAAAATTCCCTTACTAAATTCCCATATACCTGGTGAAGGATTCCTGAGAAAATCCTTGAGAAATTTTGAGGAGAAGAAATTGAAACCCTTGCCCTGCTCTGTGCTTCCTAACTAAGATTCTATGTTCTGACTTCTGAGGGAATGAGAGGAATAAAGTATAAACGTCGATTACCCCTACAAATCCCCTGAATATAATCCAAAACAATGTAGTTTAAGGATTAAAAGGGTGAGAAGTTACTAAAATAACCCTGAAAGAAAATTTGAAAAACTGTCCGACGGGGACCAATGGGTCACTCAAGGAGTCTTTGGTTGATATCACGACTCGTTGGGACTAGTCATTTGTCCTAGACTTTAACCTAGGTCTTACTGGAACTGATAACGGGTGGGTACCACGACTCATTGAAAGAACCAACGGGTCATTGGTACATCCCATGGCCACTGGCAGGGTCTTGAATAAAACACTGGGGGGCCCCGTTTCAACCAGCAAGTCGTGGTCACCTCCCGTTATGGCTACTGGAAATCCTGAAGAGTTTTGGGGCTTGACACCACGGGTGGACACAACGACTTGTCGTGTGATACAACAGGTCATTGTTGCCACTCGTTGTCACTGAAGGAGTTGGTCAAAAATACTTGGGAGCCCCAACTAACAAGTCACACCACGAGTTGTTATATCATGCGATGACTCTTCATTTGACTCGTGGGTTCCTGGAAAGGGATTAAGTAGGTTCTGAGCTGGGAATGCAACAAATGACAGGATGACTCATTTCTTCTCACAACGGGTCGTTCCAAATCCCATTAGCTCCCAAAGAATATCTGACAGGGCTAACTACGACCCAGACAGTGGGTCATTACTGCTGACAATGACTCATTGTCTCTGTCATTCTAAGAAAATTTTCTGGTTTTCCCCTGGTTTTTCATGAAATGTCTGAGTTTGGTCTAGAAAAGTTTTGGGGTGTTACACCTTCAAGACTCGGTATGGTCACTATGAGTTTGTAGTTATGTATTTTGAACTAACGAATGCTCCTGTAGCTTTTATGGATTTGATGAACAGGGTGTTTAAGCCGTATTTGGATATATTCATTATCGTGTTCATAGATGACATTCTCATATACTCTCAGAGCAAGGAGGAGCATGTCGCTCATTTGAGAGTGGTGCTACAGACTGTGAAGGATCACCAATTATATGCTAAGTTCAGCAAGTGAGAGTTTTGGCTAGACTCAGTAGCATTTTTGGGTCATGTGATGTCAAGTGAGGGTGTATAGGCGGACTCTCAAAAGATAGAAGCTGTGAAGAATTGGCCTAGATCAGTTAGTCCTTCGGATATCAGGAGTTTCTTGGGCTTAGCTGGTTACTTCAGGAGGTTTGTGGAAGGATTTTCATCCATTGCAGCACTGTTGACTAAGTTGACCCATAAAAAAGTGAAGTTACAATGGTCGGAGGCCTGTGAGAAGAGCTTTCAAGAGTTGAAGACTTGACTCACCTCACTAGTGTTGACTCTACCTGATGGTACCGATGGGTTTGTGGTATATTGTGACACCTCAAGAATCGACCTTGGTTGTGTATTAATGCAGCATGGTAAGATTATAGCCTATGCTTCCAGGCAGATGAAGGTCCATGAGAAGAATTATCCGACTCACGACCTCGAATTGGCGGTGGTAGTATTTTTCTTGAAGATTTGGAAACACTATCTATACGGGGTCCATGTAGATGTGTTTACAGACCACAAAAGCCTACAGTACGTGTTTACCCAGAAGGATCTAAATCTACGTCAAAGAAGGTGGTTAGAGCTTCTTAAAGATTATGATATAAGTGTCCTTTATCATCCGGAGAAGGCTAATATGGTGGCAGATTCTCTTAGTAGGCTTTCTATGGAGAGTGTGATCCACGTAGGTGAGGAGAGAAAAGAGTTAGTGAAGGATGTGCATCGTCTTGCACGACTAGGAGTTCGTCTTGTTGACTCGACGAATGATGGTATCATTGTTTAGAATGGATCAGAATCTTCCTTGGTGACCGAGGTCAAAGCCAGACAAGAAGAGGATCCTATTTTAGTAAAGTTGAAGGAAGACGTTCAGAATCAGAAAGTGGAGGTTTTCCTCTCAAGGGGAAGATGGTGTACTACGATATCAGGTTCATTTGTGTGTATCGGGTGTTGATGATTTGAGGGAGCGGATGTTGAATGAGGCTCATGGTTCCAGATATTCTATACATCCAGGTGCCACCAAGATGTATCGTGACCTATGAGAAGTTTATTAGTGGAATGGCATGAGAAAGGACATAGCAGAGTTTGTGGATAAGTGTTTGAATTGTCAACAGGTGAAGGTTGAGCATCAAAGACTTGGAGGTGTGCTTCAAGACATTGGTATTCCTACTTGGAAGTGAGAGGATATCAATATGGACTTCATTATGGGGTTGCCTCATACTTGTCGACAATATGACTCTATTTGGATGATTGTAGACAGGTTGACTAAAGCAGCTCATTTCCTACCAGTCAAAACTATCGATTTAGTGGAGGATTATGCTAAGTTGTACATTCGGGAGTTAGTTCAGTTGCATGGAGTGACCTTGTCCATCATATCAGATAGAGGTACTCAGTTTACCTCCCAGTTTTGGAGATCATTTCAGAAGGGACCTGGTACTCAGGTCAAGCTTAGCACAACATTTCACCCGCAAACAGATGGTTAGGCTGAACGGACCATTCAGACTCTTGAGGATATGTTGAGTGCGTGTGTGATGGATTTCAAGGGTAGTTGGGATGGCCATTTGCCTCTCATTGAGTTTTCATATAAAAATAATTACCATTGCAACATTCAGATGGCTTCATTTGAGGTTGTTTATGGACAGAGATGTAGATCACTTATTGGTTGGTCTGAAGTCGGTGAAGCTACGTTGATGGGACCAGATTCAATTCATGAGGCTATGGAGAAGGTTCATCTTATAAGATAAAGGTTGAAAACGGCTCAGAGTCGCAGAAAGAGTCCTATGCGGATGTGATCAGGAGAGAACTTGAGTTTGAAATTGACGATTGGGTGTTTCTGAAGGTATCTCCCATGAAGGGAGTGATGAAATTCAGGAAGAAAGGAAAACTTAGTCCCCGTTATGTTGGCCTATACCGTATTGTGAGACGGGTTGGCAAGGTGGCCTATGCGTTATAGTTGCCTTCAGAATTGTCTTTAGTACATCCAGTTTTCCATGTATTGCTCTAGAAAAAGCGTATGGGTGATCCAGCTTTGGTTGTCCCAGTGGAGAGTGTAGTTGCAAAGGATAGCCTTAGCTATGAGGAGGTTCCGGTGGAAATACTTGATCGTCAGGTTCGAAAGCTAAGACACAAGGAAGTAGCTTCAGTAAAGGTTTTGTGGAGGAATCAACATGTTGAGGGAGCTACGAGGGAAGCCGAAGTAGACATGATGGCTAAATACCCGCATCTATTCCCTCCCCACTCAATTTCAACTTGAGGTATCAGTTTCATCCCTAGTACTCTATTTAGTTTCATGTTCAGTTCATGTGTCCCAGGTTCTTTCATGTCAATGTATGTATGTGTGATTCATGAAATCAGTTCAGTCATGTATTTCAGTTCAGAGTTAGTCACTCCGTCAATTTTCAGCTTTAAATGTTCAGTATTTGGTATGGCAGTTGCATTTCTCTAGTTTTCAGTATGTTTATCCGCATTCGAGGATGAATGTTCCCAAGGGGGAGATATTGTAATACTCCGAAAGCCCTAAGATCAGACCCGAGGTTTGAAATAAATAAAATAGAAATTTCTACACCAGATCACAGGACGAGTCGTCCAGTGACCCGTGAGGTACACTATGAGTCGTTAGGTGACTCGTGGAGAGAAGGGAGAGTTTGGTTAGATTTTCGGTCTGGGGGTTGACTACAGGTGAAACCATGATTCGTGGTCAGGGCCATGAGTCATTAGGTTGGTTGTGGTCAGGAGTTTGACTTGGATGTTAAAAGGTTTGGCAGTGTCCCCAACGACTAGTCACCACGAGTCATGGTGTCCCTCGTGGTGGCTGACAGAGTGAAGGCTTCCAGTGTTGACGACGGGGGAAGACCACGAGTCGTTCCATAGGCAACGAGTTGTCCTATCCCTCGTTGGAACTGGCAGTATGATTTTCCCTGCGAATTTATTAAGGGCTTTTCCATAATTCCTAAGTTTTTAAAACCTAAACTACGTTGTTTTAAGCTCAGATAAGTGTGTTTTAAGAGGATTTAGCCTGTCTAAACCTCCATGCATGCAAGTCTAGAAGTTCCTAAGGGTGATCAATCTTAGAAATTCATCAAGTGTTCTCCAATTTTCTTTGGGAATTCAAGAAGGTTAAGAAATCAAAAGTACCCAGGTATATAGGGTTATGAATGGGTGTATCCATCCACTCTCATGCCTAATCCCTTCTCAAATTCATGAAAATCCTAAGTTGATGAATCTATGGGGTTTTAACCCAACTTATGAATTCTCTAAGTATCTATCATGGGTATGATCCATTCATGTTTCTAATGTTGAATTATGATTCATTGACATGTTTTATAATATTTTCAATTACAAATTCATGTTTTCAAAGTCCTACAATTATGATGCCCAATTATAAAAGTTCATGAAAGGTTGAGATTATGATATATGTTTTCAAGCATGATGAGATGTATATGATGATTTTGAATTATCCATGTCTATATTCATGTTTTTGACTATCAAAGTCTATTTCAAGTATGTTTAAGTTTGGGCAAGCCCATATGATCAAGTATGTTTCATGATTT
>JACEIK010017123.1:0-13382 GCA_018107945.1 Datura stramonium
ATATGGTTATTATCTACTTTCAAAGGTATAGATTGTATCACTATACGACAGAAATAACTTGTCAAAGAGTTTAGTCTTAACATACCTCGAATGTAAACTTTCATTCACCCAAACAGTTTCTAACTTGAAGCCTATGATTCCACCAAATTGTAGCCCTTACGCTGAGGGAATACAACTATTTTTCACAATAAGAACAGCCAATAACAATATCTTTCAAAAACATGAACTACAAAAATTTGGCCGAAAGCTTACCAATTCCCGAGAATTTAGAAGATAGAAATGCTTACCTATCACCTGTAGCTGCTTAGGACTTAGTTAGAAGTGATTCTGACAAATTTTACTCGGCGGGGTTCCGGTACTCCAAGAGAATTTCCAAAAAATAACTCCACAGGGATATTCGTTGTAGGCCTAAAACTCATTATCCAGGATGAATTTATGTTTAGACGGAGTTTAGCGGCGTAAATCGATAGAAAATTGAGAGAAAACGTCGAAGGGGTCGTACGTCTATTTAAGGAAATGTTTTAATGATCTGAACTTAACTTGTAACATATATATATACATATGAGGCGGGGGGAGTGACGCGGTGCGCCCCCCATCGCGCCACTTTATGGGCGCGATGCATCGCTCAATGCAGGGGAGGGGTCCATGATGTGGTTCCTTATGTGGCCCGCCTCTGACCTTCTCCCACCCGCTAACTCGATGCGGTGCTATTATGCTATTATGTTCATTTACTGGGTCGTTCCTCGCATGCGTCATACTCCAAAACTCTCAATATACGTACGCATGCATTGGTTGAATGGTAGGAACTTATGGGATATAACAAGAATGACCCGTTATCTGAAACAACGGGTCATTGTTTCCACCTGTTTTCATTGGGGTGACTTTAATATTTTCCCGAATTTCATTCAACGGCTTCCTTGGATGAGTTGTTACATCAAAGAATGGCTCATCATCTGGTTCGTTGTTTGGGAGAAGGATTTGATAGGTTCCTGGACTGGGTTATAACGAGCGACAGGACGACTTTTACATCATACAACAAGTCGTTCTATGTCTCATTGGTACCTAAGAGAAAATTTGCAAAGCTGACAAAGACCCTACTAATGGGTCGTTGGTCCTGACAACGACTCGTTGGTTGAGTCGTTCTAAGGCAAAAATTTTCTGATTTTGAGGCTTAGTCTGGGGTTTAGCCTCAAAAACTTTTGTGGTGTTATAATATCACCCTCGTGGGAATATTCGTCCTTGAATAAAGTCTAAGTAAGCTAAAAGTCTGGGAAAAGAGCTACAATCATAAAATAAATACTATAAACTGAATACTGAAGGAGTGACTAACTCCAAACTAATATAGACATACTAACTGAATTCATGCACTTAGGATGCACCCAAGACATGAATAGAGCTGATGAGTATGGAGTTGAATAGAGTACTGAGGAGGGATTTAATACCTGATGCCGAAGCTATGCTGGAAGGGAATAGGTGAGGTTATCTGGCCATCATATATGCTTCGGACTTTCATGTAGCTTCCCCAGCTAGCTATTTCCTCAATAAAACCTTTATTGAAGTGACCTCCATGTTTCTCAGCTTATGAACCTGACGGTCTAGAATCTGAATTGGAACCTCTTCGTAAGAGAGACTATCCCTTACATCAACGCTCTCTCAAGGCACTACTGAGGTTGGATCACTGATACATATCTTTAACAAGGACACATGGAAGACTGGGTGCACCGATGCTAATTCTGTAAGCAAATCCAGTTCATAAGCCATATTGTCAATGCATCTCAGGATTCTATAAGGACCAACATATCTAGGACTGAGATTTCCTTTCTTCCCTAAACTCATCACCCCTTTCATAGATGAAATTTTTAAATATACCCAATCATCCACAACAAACTCCAGCTCCCTTCTCCTTACATCTGCATATGATTTCTGTTGGCTTTGAGCTATTTTCAGTCGTTCCCTGATAAAATGAACTTTTGCATGGCCTCATACACTGAATCAGGTCCTATTAAGGTAGCTTCACCAACCTCAAAGCACCATATAGGAGATCTATACCTCATACCATATAATGCCTCGAACGGGGCCATATGAATACTGGAGTTGCAATTGTTGTATGCAAACTCGATGAGAGGTAAGTGATCATCCTAATTGCCCTGAAATAGATCACGCAAGCTCTTAACATATCCTCCAGAGTCTGAATAGTCTGCTCAACCTGGCCATCTATCTGTGGGTGAAAAGTTGTACTGAGCTTGACCTGAGTACTAATTCCTTTCTGAATGACTTCTAAAAGTGCAAAATGAACTGAGTACCCCTATCCAAAATGATGGACAAGGGGACTCCATGTAGTCTGACTAACATCCGATTGTATGTATAGAATAATCCTATGTTGAATCTGTGGTCTTAACTGGTAGGAAATATGCTGACTTAGTCATTGGGTCTACAATCACCTAGATTGAGTCGTGTTGTCGGCGCGTACGAGGTAGACCTGTAATGAAATTCATGTTCACTTCTTCCCACTTCAAAGTAGGAATGCTAATATCCTAGGTCATATCCCCAGATCTATGATGTTCAACCTTGACCTGTTGGTAATTTGGACTCTTAGCCACAAATTCTGCAATGTCCTTCATGCCATTCCACTAGTAGACTTCCCGTAGATCGTAATACATCTTGGTGGAACATAGATGGATAAAGTACTTGGTGTTATAAGCTTCCATTAGTATCTATTGCTTCAAATCATCTACATGGGGAACACACAACCTACCCTGGTAATGGAGCACACCATCTCCCCCTTGGGAGAATGCCTCTACCTCTTTCTTAGGACTGCTTCCTTCAACTTGAGTAGAATTAGGTATTCATCCTTATTTGACTTAACCTCCATCGCCAAGGAGGATTCTAACCCACTCTAGACTAAAACTCCACCTTCTGTTGAAGCAACTAACTGGACCCCTAACCGAGCTAGTCTGTGAATATCCTTCGCCAGCTCCTTTTTATCCTCCTCTACATGGGTAATACTTCCCATATATATTCTACTGAGGGCATCAGCCACTACATTGGCCTTAACCGGGTGATACAACACACTCATTATCATAGTATTTTAACAACTCCAACCACCTTCTTTGATGTAGATTCAGGTCCTTCTAACTGAATGCATACTGTAGGCTCTTGTGATCAGTATAAACATTCACATGAACCCCATAAAGGTAGTGCCTCCAAATCTTGAAGGCAAATACTACTACCACCAGATCAAGATCGTGATTCGGATAGTTCTTCTCATGAACCTTGAGTTGTTTGGAAGCATAAGCTATGACTTTATCATGCTGCATCAGAACACAACCAAGGCCAACTCTAGAGGCATCACAATAGATTACAAACCCGTCTGAACCTTCTAGTAGAGTCAAAACTGGGGTTGTAGTGAGTCGAGTCTTTAACTCCTAAAAAACTCTTCTCATATGCATAATACCACTAAAACTTCACCTTCTTTTGAGTTATTATGGTCATATGAGAAGCAATGGAGGAGAATCCTTATACGAACCAATGGTAGTAGTCAAATAGGCCTAAGAAACTCCTAATGTCTGATGGAGAGGTGGATCTTAGCCAGTTCTTAACTGTTGCTATCTTATGAGGATCTACTTGGATATCCTCACTAGAGACAACATGACCGAGAAATGATACTGATTTCAGCCAAAATTCACACTTGCTGAATTTAGCGAACAACTAGCAGTCCCTGAAAGTCTGCAAAACTATTCTCAGATGGTCTATATATTCCTCCTATGTTCTAGAGTACAGAATATCATCTATAAAGATAATAACAAACATGTACAGGTACTGCTTGAATACGTTGTTCATCAGATCCATAAAGGCTGCAGGAGCATTGGTTAGTCTAAAATACATAACTATGAATTCGTAGTGACCATACCGAGTTCTGAAGGCTATTCTCGAAATGTCATATTCTCTAACCCTGAGCTAGTAGTATCCTAATTTGAGATCTACCTTGGAAAACAAATAGCTCCCTGGAGTTGGTTGAACAAGTCATTAATGCTGGGTAGAGGATACCTGTTCTTAACTGTGACCTTGTTTAGCTACAGTAGTCGATGCACATTTTGAGTGTACCATCATTCTTTCGTACAAATAAGACTGGGGCACACCATGGAGAGATGTTGGGTCTATTTTAAGCCCTCGTCTAGAGGGTCATTCAGATTTTTCTTTAACTCCTTAAGCTTAGCTAGAGCCATTCGGTAGGGCGGAATAGAGATAGGTTGGGTATTGGAAGAAGGTCTATGCCGAAGTCTATTTCCCATTCGGGAGGGACTCTGTGAAGGTCTTCAAAAAACACGTCTGGAAACTCACTAACGACTTAAACTAACTAAAGTATTGAGGTTTCAAAACTAGAACCCTTGACCCTAACCAAGTGATAAATGTATCCCTTAGAGATTATTTTCCTAGCCTTAGGTATGAAATGAACCGACCCCTAGGCATTGAAGTACTACGACCCTTCCACTCAAGGACTGGTTCATTAGGAAACTGAAATCTAATGACCCTAGTTCTGTAATCAACTAAGGTATAATAAGAATGTAACCAGTCCATGCCAAGAATGAGGTCAAAATCAACCATATCTAACTTTACTAGATCCACTGAGGTGACTTTATGAAACATTGTGATCGGATAATTTCTGTATACCCCACTGGCTCTAACTGACTCACCAACCGGAATAGAGACTGAAAGTGTCTTAGAAAGAATTTTTGGACTAATATCAAACTGGACAGCAATGAAAGGAGTCACAAAAAAAAGTGTGGCTCCTAGATATAGTAAAACATACACATCTATATGAAAGAGATGTAACATACCAGTGACTATGTCAGGTGAGGTCTCCTAGTCTTGACGGGAGGATAGGGCGTAGAAGCAATTTTGGAGCTGACTGCCACTTGTACCTAAGGTATTACCCTGCTAAACTGAATGACCTGACTGAGCTGTCGATGTGGTGGACTGGGCCTTCCCCCGTCCTATTGACGAGCAATCCCTCAACTTGTGACCCAGCTGGCCACAATCAAAACAACCCTCTTTTCCCAGATGGCATTCGCCCAAATGATTATTACCACACTTACAACATATTGAAAAAGTGTGGCAGCTGGAGACATGACTCTGAGTTTTAAAGCTTGATTCTCCACCCCTCCGATCTTTACAGGGCCTAGAAGAAGGAGCACTAGCTGAAGAGGGTGTTGGAGGTATCTGTTGTGAAGGAGCACTGGCTGAAGAGGGTGTTGGAGGTATCTGTTGTTGTTGTGGGTGACTATCACAGCCCAATCTTTGCTTCGAGTACTCGAACTGACCTGTCTGTGCCCTCTTACTTTCCCCCTCTATCTCCATCAACCTTTCCGCCTCTATATGTTGTGCATGGATAATAAGCCTGGAGATGTCCATCTCGTTGATAAGCATGGCAGTCCTGCACTTCTTGACTGCTAATTCTGAGACCCCATTCACAAATTTGAGCATGCGATCCCTCAGCTCAGCAACCATTTCTGGAGCATACTTTGACAGTTGGGTGAACTTCACGGCCTACTCCTTCACTGTAATGTCATTTTGCTTCAAATTCACAAACTCAGCGGTCTTAGCTTCCCTCAACTTACGGGGAAAGAATCTGTCCAGGAACAAAGTCACAAACTCGTCCCACTTCACTAAGCCTGCACCATCCTGCCTTTCCTCCTGTCACTTCTTACACCATATCTGAGGAACTCCTTTCAACTGATAAGTAGCCAAATTTGCACTTTCGATCAAGGTAACACCCATGATCTTCTGTACTCCTTTAATGAACTCCTACGGGTCTTCATCTAATTTATACCCATCAAATTTTGAAGGATTATTTCAAGTCCCGAACTCTTGCAACAGCTATAGGTCCACCTACATTTGTAGGTACGACAGCCTTAACACGGTTGGTCACCGCTTGGGCTAGCATCTGAATAGAAGCCCTAAATATGGCAGGTGTCACCTGATCATCTTGAGGGGCTGCTGGAGTAGGTGGAAGTTGTTGGTTGGCATTACCAACCTTCTTTTTGTTTCCTCTTCTGGGAGGCATCGTTAATTGAAAAGGGTAGAGCACGAGTTAGAAGAACATCTTTAGAGATTAAAACTCTATGCACAATAAGAATCATGAAGAAAATATAATTTTTCTAATACGCTTCGTAGTCTCCCCCTCATAAGTATGAAGTGCTTCATACCCATAAAAAAGACTCTACTTGACGTGGATTTTAAACATCCTAGGACATTCTAAACCTAATGCTCTGATATCAAGTTTTTCATGACCCAATTTACATCTTGGACGTGCCATGGTACTTAGGATCATAAGTGACCCCAAGCAAACCCATGGATAACATAATTCTATATTGACTGAACTATTGTAAAGTAATATTAGGAGGAATCTATTATTAAATAAGTAACCAAATACTTTTATAAACAGAGAACATCTGATAAGATACTGGAGTTTAACCGAACCACTGAACTCAAGCTGAGACTAACATACTCTGTCTGAAATCCTTCTAAAAGAAAACTGATGAGTTGCTGGGACAAACCCCCAGCTAAGTCCGATGTCTGAAAAACTGAGAATTATAAATACTGGAAATGAAGACTTCGGTCCTCAGAAGATGAGGACTCACCAATAGAATCCTGTTGTAATAAGTCTGGAGGAGAAGCTAAGCCCGCTGCTGAGCTTGAGAGCTTGAGCCTATATTATAAAATTATATAGCACAAGAAATATGCAGTCAGTACTTTTAATGCACTGAGTATATGAGATATGCTACTGGAATATATAAAACATACTGATAGTCTGAAAAGCTATGCTAAAATGCATAACTGAACTGAAGTACCATGACCCTTACTAAAATACATAAATATTAATTTTCAGTAGTAGTTTGAAAATACGTAATGAAGTGTAGTAAAGTTGATTTAAGGGTTATCTACATATACTAAAAACTGAGTTTGTAACTGTGATTAAGATTGTAACTGTACTGAATGATAGGAGAGCCTGTTAACTAACATATAACCATGTGAGCTAAATGTGGAGTTCGATGTATACGCCTCATCAATAGAACCCAATATACCTTGCCAGGGTATAAAGGCATGGCTGATGTGATCACTAAAATTGGTGCCCATTTGAGCTAATAACTTATGGTGGCACGTAGTTTTAGGTCCTGGGTGTGCTGAACTCTAGGCCGGCTCGGTACTAAGAACTACTCCCAATTGACAAGTTTACTGATTATTTATTGATAACTCAAAAAATAGTGTTCTTAAAGTTAAGTCAGAAACTTTATTTGATAATATTCTGAGAGCCTAAAGAACCTGAAAATACTGATTTTTCTATCAATATCTGAATACTGAAAATATGATAAAATTACAAAGATTGGAATATGAAAACATCCTAACTCAATGCCATATAGAAGCCAAAATATATATTCATATAACTAAACTTGAATCATGTAAAAATCTATCATGAAAGTATCATTTGTAACTAAATTTGTAAAACCACGAATATCACATACTAGAAATCATAACAGACTTGAGAACATTGAAGTAATAAGGGAATTCATAACTGAACAAAAATCTTAAGACGTGATTTTTCTATGGGACTGAGATATCAATATTTTCTGAAAGCTTTTGGGACACAAGGGTGAAAGGATGACCCTTGTTGAAATCCCACATACCTTGAGAAGAAAACCCCTTGAGATGAAGCTCAAATTTCTGAGGTTGTTGTAAGAACCCTAGTTCCTGCTAGGGAGAATCCCTGAGCCTTTACACACCAGTCTTGAGAGCTATGTGAGAAATGAGGGAGGATGATCAACTAATTTCCCTTAATCCCTGATAAAATAACCCAATACGACGTAGTTTAGGAACTAAATTAGCAAAATGTTACACAAATACCCCTAGAGAAAAGTCTAAAAATTGTTCAACAGGATCCAATGGGTCACACAACGAGTCGTTGGTTGTGGCCATGACTCATTGGGACCAGTCGTTAGTCCTGGGTATGAAAACTCAATCTCTGGACTTCGAAGAATGGACAGAAAGGATGAAATGTTAGATGAAATTCACTAGAAGGGTTTTGAACAAATTCAGGATATTCCCCCAATGGACGGATAGAACAACCCGTTATCTGAAACAATGGGCCGTTGTTTCCACCCATTGCCACTAGGGTGAATTTAACGTTTTCCTAGATTTCATTCAATATCTTTCTAGGATGATTCGTTATATCAAATAACGGCTCATCATCTGGCTTGTTGTTTGGGAGAAGGATTTGACAGGTTTCTAGACAGGTTTACAACGGGCGACAGGACAACTCGTTACTTCATACAATGAGTCATTCTATGTATCATTAGTACCTGAGAGAAAATTTGCAGATCTGACAATGACTCTACTAACAGTTCATTGGTCCTAACAACGACTCGTTGGTTGAGTTGTTCTGAGGCAAAAACTTTCTAGTTTTCAGGCTTAGTCTGGGGTTTAACCTTAGGAACTTTTGGGGTGTTACAAGTTTCTTTCTAACCAAACAAGTGAGGAGCCTAATACAAAGGACCATATTGAAGAACTAGTTTCATGGATATGGTTTACCGTGTCTTCAATTCTAGCTTTTTGTATTAGGATTGTTATTGAGTTGTACCTATTTTCAGCTTTCTTAGAAGCATTGTTTAGGTAATTTTCTGAGAAAAATTAGCTTCAAGTTAGGGGTAACTTGGAGACGTCGCAACTTTCTTATTGATTGTGTAATAGGGATTAGAGTTAGTTCCTAGATTGTAATTATTTTGTAATTTGAATCTAGCTACAATATAGTGATTGTAGGGGAAAGGGATTAGAGTTAGTCCTGTAGATTGCAAGTATTTATAATCTAAATTTTCTTAAGGCTCACAGTTTTAGTGAAGTTTGGGATAAATCTTGCAAAGGTTTAGGTCGTGATTTTTCACCTGTGTGAGCGGGTGCTTTCCACGTAAAATATTGTGTCGTTACTGTTTTTCTGTATTTATTCCATAAACTATTCATAAGAAATAGATAAAGTAACCCGGTCCATCACATAGGTGAAAAACTGGTATAACCTGATACAACCCTCTCTTGTGTTACCTGGTCGTGCAAATTCCATCATTTGGTATCAAAATCTTTAAGAGGCTAACACCTTAAGAAAAGATCAAAATGGATGTTGCACCACCAATTGGATACAGTGAGGGTCATTCCACCATCAGACCTCCATTATTTAATGGGGAATAATTTACTTGGTGAAAAGCTCGCACGAAAGACTTCTTGCAAATTGAAGATTACGAATTAGGGGATAGGATGACCAATGGACCAAAAATACCCATGAAGAAAAATGTTGAAGGAAATGATGTAAGGAAAGAAAGGGTTGAGTTCACTCTTCAAGATCACATTGCACTCAAGAAAAACGCTAAGGTGAAAAATATTCTTGTTTGTGGTTTAGGACCAGATGAGTATAATAGGATTTCAGGATGTATAAATGCTACAAAATTTGTGATGCCTTGGTGAATGCTCATGAAGGAACCAATCAGGTAAAAAGGTTCAAAGTTGCTATGCTTTCTACTGACTATGAATTGTTTAAAATGATGCCAGAAGAAACAGTTCAAGAAATGATCACCAGATTTACATCTATTGTGAATGAACTGGCGTCTCTGAGAAGGACATTTACCACTGAAGAACTAGTGAACAAGGTTCTGAGGACTCTTCCAAAGTCTTGGGATGTGAAGGTGACTGCCATTAGGGAAGCTAAAGATTTATCAACCATGACACTTGATGAACTTGTAGGCAATCTAAAGACATATGAAATGAAAATGAAAAAACTTTAAAATGATTGAACTAGGTAAAAATAAGTCTCTGGCCTTTAAAGTCACTAAAAGTGAAGGATCTAACTTTGATAATGAGAAGATGACTCTAATGATAAGAAAATTTAAAAGATTACTCAAGAGAGGCAAGAGTAATGGAAAGAGAAATCCTACTGAAAAGGGATAGAGTTTAGAGATGTCACAAATAAATGGGTGCTACAATTGTGACAAGCCTAATCATCATATTAAGGATTGTCCTATGTGGAAAATTGAATGGAGGAAGGAGAGACCTAAGAAGGAATAGAAGAAGAAGGAACAGGTTCGGGATAAGAAAAAGAAATTAACAGCAAAAGCCGTGATGGTTGCATAAGGATCAAGCTCCGAGGAATCTGACAATGACAGCATTGATGAAAAGCTTTGATGGTTGTAAGAAACTCAGATTCAGAAGTTAATATAACACTGAGGTAGTATTCTTGACCTAAAATATAAGCTTAACCTTCTTTATAAGAAAAAATGGACTTCCTTAATGTTTACTTTGATTGATAACTTCAATGAGATGACTGCAAAAGGGACCAGTTACTGAGTGTCTTCACTAGTTTAAAGTATGAATTCATTAATGCTGAAACTTGTAAGAAAAAGTTAGAGAAAGAAAACTGCTCCCTAGAGGAATAGGTGAAACAACTTGGTTCATCTGTTTTAGCATACTAGTCTGAAGTTCTGAAACTAACTGTCACTAGAAAAGATAAAACAACAATTAGTGACCAATAGCTTAAGAGTGAATCTAACCTAAACAATATTAAGGATCTCTATTTTGAGAGAGAGAAATTTAGAAGAATTATCTTGGATCTGTCCAAAGTGAAAAAATATCTTGATAGAGCTAGCCTCTAGATTCAATCATCACAGATTTTCACTAAGCAAAGTAGTAAAACACGTAATGTAACAACTGACTTAGGATTTCTAAAGAAAATACCTAAAACTAAATTTGAGAAAGAAGAATTGTGTCTTCACTACTGTAATACATGAAATGTTAGATATAAGTGTCAAGTGTTCTTAATTTAAAGAGAAAGAAACCTGAATGTTGTTAAGAAAAGAAACACTAATTTTGGCGAAAAGCATGAAACAGGTAAATGGAATATGTTCTCCTATGTGTTTCCAAGATGGAAAAAAGAGATTTATTCATCCTTTTGTTCTAAAAAAGGACCTAATCTAGTCTGAATTTATAAAGTTAATCTCTGATTATATTGCAGGAGTGAGTGTAAGGAAGCAAGCAAAAATGGTACATGGGCAGTGCTTGTTCAATGCATATGATTGGGGATAAACTAAAGTTCCTTTCACTCATGGATATGAAGTTAATTATCGATCTACGTGGTTTATCTTTTCTCTGGTTACTANCCTTTCACTCATGGATATGAAGAGAGGCAGCTTAGCCTTTGAAAAGAAGGATATATGGCTTTGAAAATATTGACATCCTTGTGATAGGGGGAATCATGGATGAAGCACGTGGATGAACCAGGTTCATCACAGGAATCTCAATAGAATTAATTGGGGATGATTAAGATTGCATGAGTATCCCTCAATAATTGACTAGGATAAATATTGTCAAAATAGAATATGCCTTAGTTAAAAATATTTCACTCAATCTTGTGCAACTATTTGTACATCCTTATACTATGATAATTACATTGTCTTACTTAGTCTAATCATATTACCCTTATTGTCTCAGTTGAACTATCATATATTGAGGAAATTTCAGATGGTGAGCATGGTTCATTAGTTAATTCAGTTATGTGGTCCATCTCTTGTAATTAATTGCGTCTAAGCTATGTATCAAATATAGTGTCGTGTTCATGAGTCAGTTTCTTATTAGATAAGTCCAAAAGAAAGTAACTTCATCCTCATAATTGAAAAAGTAATTTCAACTGCCAAAATTTTTTAAGGTGCAGGTTATATTTTATCTTGAAAATCATACATTAATCACCATAATCCCACTTCAACAAGAATTCTTTCTTTAATTGGACTCAATTTCCTTGAAATCTGAGAATGGATTCAGTCACACATTTTTTAAAAAAGAAAGGAAATTGTGAAGATCAGTGAGGTTCCATAAAATTCCATAAAGCTTGAATATATTGAAACTCTAGTGACCCAAAATCTCACTTAATCAAAGTGTGTTTGATACAATGGTAACTCCCTATAATATTTTGTTTCATTTATTGAATGAATTTTTGGAAGTTTATGGTGATAGGGGAAAAAGAACTAGTAGTGCTCATGATAGATCAAGTGATCAGACCTTGTTCTTATGTCAAATTTAAAAAATTATAGAAAGTTGGTATCATGGGGAAGAGTTCTAAGGGTGCTTTTGAACACAAAAGTGTTGAAGGAAGGTGTAACAAGTGAGAGGGAAAGTTTGGGTGATCCCGTGGCTGAACCCAGTTCACTCTTTGGGTACAATCTTTGTGATAAACAATAAATATCTGACAAGAAGGATTTTTTCTAAGAAAATAGACAGATTTCAGTTGAAAAAGTATCAGTGAAGGCATGAAACATGTTCTGCAACCTGGTTCATCACAACGTGACAGATATGAGGATGCTCCACATTTAGGAGTTGTGTCAGATGCTAAAAAAAATTCATTCTCATGATTCCCATGAATTTGGTCCCTTCATGTATCTATTTTCTTTATGTTGTCACTAGTTTAGGCATTCTTTGCAATTATCTCTTTGTTATCTTTTTGATTGTCATGACTTTGATTGTGATGAGATTGCATAGGGTGTGGTAGTCTTCATACATGTTTATAACAATCTATTTCTCTTTACATTGATATGTTTTTATTGGATGGTTAATATCCTTAGATGAATGTTTGACAAATTTTGATAACTTTTATGATTTTATTTGTGAAAGCCCTAGTGGCTAAGAGTATTACATTGCTAACATTCTGTTACACCCCGTAAGTTCTTGACACTTAATTGGCCTATTCGCATGTTGGTTAAGAGTTTTAGAATGTCATACGTGCGAGAAAGGGGCCCGGGGATAGACCGGACAAGCGCCAAGTCAGAGCGTCGAAAGGCAAATGCGACTTATAAATCACATTCGACAAATGCGACTTATAAATCGCATTCGACGAATGCGACTTAAAGGGGGTTCAGGTCAAAGTATATAAAGCCCCACTTCGGTTTTTTGGTCATTTTCATTCTTCATTTCCAGAGAACAAATAGAAACAGGGGAGGGACGAAGGTTCAACATAAATTTCCTTCCGTTTACGCCGTCAAACGTAGTCCAAACTCAAATTAACTTTAGGTAGTGAAGTATAAAGCTGCAGGGAACATTCCTACGGAGTTAGTTTCGTGAAATTCAGCCAACGAATCATCGTCTCACCGAGCTAAGGTAAGTGCAATTGCTTTGAACTAGTGTTAATATACTCCCAGCATTAAAGTGAGTATTTCTCCCTTCTAAACATCCGAGAAATTACGAGTTTTCAGCCGTTCTCCGATAAGTCGAAGAATAGGCAGTAGGTATATCCATAAGTATGGTTTCTTTCAAAAATAATAGTAGAATTAATTCTATTCTTTCGTGAATATGAATACAGT
>JACEIK010017124.1:0-13379 GCA_018107945.1 Datura stramonium
TTGATAAATTACTTCCCTGCATGTTCGTTTTAACCTCAGCTTGCTCATTACTATTGTTCAGACTCACTTTATAATTTTGCCTTAGATTCTTATTAATTAGAAACCTCAAACTCTCAAAATCTTGTTTATTTGGTTGTTTGCATTCTTAAAGGTATAGTTCACTAACGCTTGAGTTAATTAGTACCGTAGTTCAGTCCCTATGGGATCGATACTTGGCTTTAATTAAGCCACTTTACTACTTGTTCGACCACGTGCACTTGCGTGTAGTTACCAAAACTGCCGAACATTTACCTCCCAGTTCTGGCGGTCTTTTCCGAAAGGGCTTGGGACTCAAGTTAAGCTCCCACAGCATTTAATCTGCAAACAGTTGGTCAGACTAGCGAAAAATCTAGACTCTCAAGGTCATGTTGAGAGCCTATGTGATGGTTTTTAAAGGTAGTTGGGATGATCACTTGCCCTTTATCGAGTTTGCGTGAAATAATAGATATCACTCCAGCAACCAGATGGCACCGTTCGAGGCTCTTTACGGGTAGAGGTGTAGATTGCCCATCAGATGGTTTTAGGTTGGTGAGGCAGCTATGATAGGACCTGATTCAGTTCATAAGGCCCTGGTGAAAGTTCATATGATAAGGTACAGGCTGAAAACCCCTCAGAGTCGGCAAAAGTCATATGCGAATGTGAAAAGGAGAGAGTTGGGGTTCGAGGTGGCACGGTTGAGTATTTCTGAAGTCATCGCCCATGAAAGGAGTTATGTGGTTCGGGTAGAAAGGAAAACTCAGTCCCTACTATGTTGGTCCCTACCGGGTTATGAAAAGAGTTGGCAAAGTAGCGTATGAGTTGGACTTGCCACCAGAGTTATCTTCAGTTCATCCCATCTTTCATGTGTCGCTCTTGAAAAAGTGCTTGGGTGATCCAGCTTTAGTTGTCCCGATGGAAAGCCTAGGTTTCAGAGATAGCCTCAATTATGAAATTCCAGTTGCAGTCTTGGATCGTCAGGTTCAGAGACTGAGGAACAAAGAAGTAGCTTCGGTGAAGGTGTTATGGAGAAACCAACATGTTGAAGGAGATACGTGGGAAGCCAAAGCAGCTATGATGGCTAAATACCCTCACTTGTTCCCTGTCGGCTTAGTTTCAGTTTGAGGTATCAATTTTTTTCCTAATTCTCTAATCAGTTTCCATGTTCAGTTCATGTGCACAAGTTTGATTTATATTATGATAGATTTATGTGATGTCTGAATTCAGTCCAGCTATGTAGTTCTTTTTGGAGGTAGTCATTTCGTCAATTTTCAATTTAAATAATCAGTATTTGCATATGATGATTGTCTGTTTCTGAGTTTTCTGTGTGTTTCTAACATTCGAGGAAGAATGTTCCCAAGGGGGAGATATTTTTGTATCCCGAGAACCCAAGGATCAGACCTGAGAGTCAAACGGGGAAAAACTGGAAATTGGTGCTTCAGTTGCAGGACGAGTCGTCAGGTGACTCATGGCAAGGCTGGAGGAATTGATATACAGGGGTCCCCACAGGCATGGGAACGAATCATGGTCATTCACCATGAGTCTTCATGTTAGCCGTGGGGTGAGGGTAAAGAATAAATGGAGGAAGTCAACCAGTGTACCTAATGGAAGGACCCCACGAGTCGTGGTCTGTCCCCATGATTCGTGGGATGAGTCGTGATCAAGAAGGGTAAGTTTTATTTTATACTTAGGCAGTATACATGATGGAAGGTGACCACGAGTCGTGATCACAAGCAAAGGATCGTTAAGTCACCTGGGACGAGCCCAGGAGATCTGATAAGCAGTGTACCTGACAAATGACTCCACGAGTCGTGGCCCCTCACGACGAGTTGGGTCCCTCGTTAGGAACCCCTGGAAATTATTTTCAGCGATTTTAATAAGGTCTTTTTCGTAATTTTCTAAGTTCCTAAGACCTATACTACGTCATTTAAGGCTCGTTTTATAGGGTTTTAAGAGGGAAAAACCTACTCTAAGCTAATTAATTCTATGCATGCAAACTTCTGAGTTTGAAGAGAGGATTTAGAGAATGTTTTGAAGGTTTCCATTGGAATCTCACGTTGGGCAATCAAAAACTATTAGAATCCTCCATTCCCAGGTATGTAGGGTCATGTGTGGGTGTTTTTTTCCCACCCATACCCAATCTCTATCTAGTATAGGAAATTCAAATGATTAATTTATACTGTTTTTACCCAATTTCCAGATTCTTCAATTTTTATACATGGGTATGATTAGATTATGTTTATATTGGTGAATTGTGAAGCTTGGGAAGATTTTAAATTGTTTTCAATCCAAATTATGTTTTCTAAATTATGAAATTGAATGCCCACGGATGAGTAGTTCATGAAAGAAGAGAATGATAATGAATGTATGATGATGAAAAGTATGTTTCTGAAGCTACCCATGATTATGATATTATTTTCCAAATGAGTTGAGTAGATTCAAGTATGATAAAGCTTGGGGCAATGCCCACATGTTGATTAAAAATAATGATTTTCCCGAAATGAGCTTACAACATTGTTTGGAGCGAAGTCTCACAAATTTCATAATTCCTAACTTGTGGTATGTTTTAAAATAAAGCTTCGCATATGCACGAATTAGTAATTGAGATGTATTTCATTAATGAGCTTTGTCAATAGACATTGTTGAGCTTCATTTCATACGATGTTGAGTTATGCATGATTTCATCTTGAGCTTCGTCAATAGAAAATGTTTAGATTCTTTATATAGGATGTATAGCATTGCATGTTTTTGGGAGAAGAGTGTAGCACCGAGCGGGTTCTGGGTCGATCACCTTATGCCCTTGAATGACGCGCCAACGTAGGATTGTACTATTATGTTATTGGGACCTCCTTTTTGAGCTATCCCCGACCAATTGTCCCTTTGAGCTTGATATCGATATCATGGTAGCGTCCTTATCCCTGGCAAGATTTTGGATGGCTCTTCCCACTTGAGTGTGATATTCAGGACCACGTAAGCTCTATCGTGGTATGTCGGTTAAGTGTCGAGTCTCCCACTGTCTATACTATTCAAATTTGCATTCTCATTACTCATGGAAGTTATTTTACGCATGCATGTTCCAAAAGTATGATTTGACTCATTGTTCTGTTTTTAATGTAAATGTTATGTTTCAGCTTTGAGTCATTCGAGTCAGTCATGATGTTATAAACCTATGCATGGTCATGTCATTATAAGATTACGATTTGAGAATGAATTCATGCAGCCTTTCCCTCGTATTTGAAAGCCTATGATATGTATGAAATGCTTTTAAATGATTTACCTTACTTAAGAAGTTATACTTATCTTGAATACTCGGTATATACCACGTACTGACCGCATACTTTCTATGTTGTATCGTTTCATGATATAGGACCCAGCTCCCAGGCTCAGCCTCGTGCGTAGTCGATTGTCAGAGTTAGCTCTTACTTGATTGGTGAGTCCTCATCCTTCGACGGCTAGACTTTCAATTCCTTATGTATTTTCAGTTCAGTATTGTTGAGTTAGTTAGGGTCTTGTCCCATTAACTCGTCCAAATTAGAGGATTTCAGACTTTTGTATGTGCTATCTTCGGATGTATTCAGATGTGATGATGTTTCCAACATCTGCTGAGTTTATATTCATGTTTTCTTCAGTTTATTGAATGAGTTAGTTGTATGCTTATGCCATGGATCTACTTGGGGTCTCTCGGGGTCCCTTGTCCTGTTATGCTAAAGAAGAAAAAAATAGAAGTGTAATCTTTAGGTAAACATATATCTATGTCTGCTGACAAAGCATGGCACATGGTTGATGAAAGATCGGTAACGTGTTTGATCTCTTATTTGGGTTACTTGCATTAGTTTGCTAATGTTGTAGAGTCAACTCTTGACTAAGAGGTCTTGAAGTAGTTGTTCACGAACTTAATTATGTTTAATTAAGGCATGCTTGATTAGAACTTGTCATTGATGTGAGTCATGGTAGCCTTAGCTTGAGTATTCTTGTTTCAATTGGTGATGTTTAAATCTTGCCTTATAGCATGTGATATAAAAGAGCTGTTCGAGGATGAACAAGCTTTAATTGTAAGGTGGTTATATTAGGCATATTTATACATCCAATTGTCATTTTATGCCCATATTTGTCTTAGTTTGTAAATCATTTCGATTACAATCTCATGTATTTTGATTAAAAGTGTGTCCATGGAATAACATGTGTGATTAGGCCTCTTTACAGGTGGAAGTTGCCAACAAATGGATTTTAATGTGAGGATGAATGTAAAAGGCTGATGCATGGAGCAACGAGTTCAATTTGAACACATGGAAATGGCCAAAACAGAAGGCTTCCGCATTGGGATTGTGCCACGGGTGAGATTGGGCTATAGGCTGCCATGCCAACGGCGTTGTGGTCCATCCTTGCTAACCAGTGGACATACGTGTTCGCGCAATGTCACACCGGGTGCCTTGCACTTTTCTAGTTGTTTTATGGTACCAAAACAGTCGGTTACATGTCGTGCCATGCCAAGCTATTGTTCCTATAAATTGCTTATCCAGTAAATTAACGTGTTAGGGTCATGCAATAGAGACAGAGTATCGCGTTCATCAATATGAAATGGAGTTGGTTCATCTCGGCCAAATTTCTCCATCCATAAATAGGACACTTAGCCTCTTATTTTGGATATCACATAACACACGACAAAAAGAACAAGTTGGAGTGAAGAGAATCGTTCAAGATGCAACATTTAAGGGTTCTTTCTCTTCTTATTTTCCATTTATTAATTTTACATGAACCATTACAATTGGATGTTCTTGTAAGATTATGAGTGGATAAGAACCCTGATTCTAGGGTTGAGACTATAATCATCAATGTATTAGCGTACTCTCAATTTTGGTTTGAGTTGTTTATCATTTGGTTGTTCTTACATTGTTGTTTATACTATTTTAATGATTAGAGACCATCAGAATAAATCTTTATATCTTGTGAAAACTCGATAGATGAAACAATAGAATATAATGAAGAATGTAGGAGTGAGTTCTTGTCTTTAACATGAATTGAAGACTAGATTCATGTTTAGGATAGAAATATACATAATTCACCTCACTTGGTTATACAACGGGATGATAGCTAAATATGTTTGAATTGGGTTATCACATCACCACTCAATGATGTAATTCATTGGTCAATTTGGTTAGAAGATTAGAGGATCGAAAGACCATAATCATTTTATTAACCGCGTAAATCAGCAAGCAAGATACACAACATGACCAATGCAAAATATTTCTATGAATGAATGTTGTACCTCAACCTTGGAATCCTCTTTGATATTGTTTACACCTCAATTGATTACATCATTGTCTTGTATTAACTTTAGAACTATAAAACTATGAAATTAATTTTGGTTGCAGCCACACTTGCTAAATACTATCGTATTACTAAAATTGGAAAATCGCTAAGTCAAATGTCCTGTGTGTTCGACATTCGACCTGCAAGAGCCACTATATTACTTGCATGATCTACACTTGGGTGTGTTTTTGGAACCGACAATTTCCTAAAGTGGGGTTCAGTCGGTGGTGTTCTGTAGTATAACACCCCAAAACATTCCTAGACCAAACTCAGACTCGGTAGGAGAAGCAGAAAATTTTATCTCAAAACGACCCAGACAACGACTCATTGTCAGCCATGTAGGTTTTCCTTCCTGAACCAACGAGCCCAGTAATGGGTCGTGGAAGTGAACAATGACCCATCCTGTTGAGCCGTTGGGAGAAGTCTGAGAGGGTGATAAATCCCTCCCAATGGCAACGAGTGGCAAAAATGACCCATTGTTCCACACAATGAGTCATCGTTTCTATCCGTGAGGCAAGCCTAGAAATCCCAGTGGCTAGGATGAGTGGTGACAATGACCCGTTGGTAGGAACAACAATTTGTTGTGTTGCTAGTTATTAGGAGTCCAAGCTCCTATTAAAAATTCCTCCAGTGACCACGAGAGGAACCAACAACCCGTTGATTCATCCAATGAGTCGTTCTTCCTTCCTATTTTCCAGTTCCAGTGAGCATAGATTTTAGGCCTAGGGCCAACGATTGGTCCTGATGAGTCGTGGTTTCGATCAATGACTCGTTGTGTGACCCATTGGATCCCAATGGGCAGTTTTCTAAAATTTAGTTCATGTACATTTTTGTAAGTTTACGACTTTTTAACCCCTAAACTACATCTTTTTGGGTATGTTGAGGAGAGAATTAAAGGGGTTGATCGACTTAATCCCTCTCATGTTCTCTCAATTCTCGATTTCAGAACGTAGAAGTTCCATGAAGACATCTCAAAGCTAAGCTAGGGCTTTCAGTCTTTTTGTACATTTCTCTAGATTTTCTTAGGAATTCTACTCGAGGTATGTGGGAATTCATTAAGGGAATTTCTCTTCCCTTGTGCCCCAAAATCCTTCTGTAATTCCATATCAGTTCTAGCCTTGAAGATCAGAAACAGGGTAAATTTTCGGTTAGATACTGAATATTTCTTTTCGATTGTAGTTACTATGAATTCTTGCTATGTTTTCACTACTTATTAAGCATGTTGTTATTCTCTTCATGAAATGTTGTTTTAGTCCTAGTTCTACGAATACAGTAAACTGGGGTTGGCATAATTGTCTAGATACAAATGTTGTTTGACTTTGTTAGTTCTTGAATTTCCATGTTATTACTATCATGTGAGTTCACAGTTAGTATGCATGCCAGTTCAATTTCAGTCAATAATTGGCCTCTTCAGTATCTTTAAGTAATTCAGTTGATTAGTTTGACGATAGTCGGTTCTTTAGGAGTTCAGTAATACTCCCTACTTTCCGTTATCAAGTTGTTCTTTAGACAGTTATGACACTTTCACATAAGAAGCTCTGGCCAGTCATAGAACCATCAGTTATCAGTTATCAGGTGGTTCTCTAGACAACTGCGGCACTTTCAGATAAAGCCGTTTTTGCTAGTCTTAGCACACTGGTTTCCAGTTATCATGTCCTTTAGACTCTCAGGGTACTTCCAGATAAGTACTCCTGGCTTAAGTCTTGGGAAATCAGTTTCGAGCTATCAACCTAGTAGTCACAGTCAGGACTTTTAGTTGGTGTAGGACTTAGCACCGAGCGGGCCAGGGTTCATCGTACGTAGGTTGCCAGAACTACATTGCCACCATAGGTTTTATCCCAAACGGACAACAGACAGTGATACCTAGTTAAACTACTATACCTTGGCAAGGTATAGTGGGCCTTCACTAATGAGGGGTATACATCAGACTTCACGTTTAACTCATCTGGTTACATGTCGGTTATAGTTTCTCCAACAGTATCAGTACAGTACCTTTTTTCAGTACAACTCAGTTTCAATCTCAATTTAAATTCAGTTATTCAGATTTCAGGACATTCTTATGACCATCAATCAGTACTTGTATTCACATTATTACAGTTATATCTTCAGTAGTTATCAGTTTATAGTTGGTCATTTTATGTCATCTAAGCTAAGTTATATATTCTTAGTATTTTATTTACATCCTGCATACTCAATACATTCAAATTAATGATGTATACTTTCATGCTGTATCCTATTATGAAACAGGTGCAGGTTCTCAGCCGCAGCAGCGTCAGTAGTTCCCGATAGATGGTTTCAACAGCTCTATATTGGTGAGTCCTCATAGTTTGAGGACAATGTTTTAGATTCTTTTACTTTATGTTTCAGACTTTAGAGTTAGTTGTGGACTTGTCCCAGCAACTCGCCAGTTAGTAGTTGTCTTTCATACATAGTTGTGCTCAACCTTTTTTTCTTTATTCATACAAGTTTGTAGTATTTTATCAGACGTTCATTATTTTAGGAATCAAATATTTCAGTTGTGTTTTCAGTTTCTTCTATGATTATTTAGTTTACCAGTGTGATGTTAAACCATGGGTTAGCTTGGGGTCACTTGTGGCAACAAGTAACTTGTCGCGTCCGGGATGCAAACTCGGGTCGTGACATACTTGGTATAAGAGCACTAGGTTTAGAGTGTTCTAGGATGTCTGAAAGATGCATCGAGTAGAGTCCTTTTCATGGGTGTGAAGTGTGTCACACTTATGAGGGGGAGTCTACAAGGAATTCTTAGGGAATTTCCCTTTTGTTCATACTCCTTATCATGCATCGAGCTTAATCCTGGAAATGTCCTCCTAACTCTTGCTCAGTTCGTTTTAGTGATAACATGCCTCCAAAACGAGGAAAAATGAGGAGGAATAGGAATGCAAACCAACCTACCCCACTAGCTCTAGCAGCCCCTTAGGATGATAAAGTGTCCTTTGTAGAATTTATAGTGGCAATCCAGCTGTTGGCTCAGACTGTGACCAACCAAGTTAATCAACAGGTGGTTCCAGTGAATGTAAATGGGTCTGCAGCAGTTGCCAGGGTTTGCGATTTCACCTGAATGAACCCTCCAGCTTTACGTGGATCAAAGGTGGGAGAGGACCCGCAAGAGTTTGTGGATGAGGTGCAAAATATCACTCGAATTATAGGTGTTAATTCCACAGAGAGTGTTGATCTGGCTGCCTACTAGTTGAAAGGGGTGGCTCAAATTTGGTACAAACAATAGAAGGAAGGGAGGCCAACTAAAACAGGATTAATAAAGTGGGACGAATTCGCTACGATGTTTCTCAATAGATTGTTTCCTCAAGAATTAAAGGAGGCCAAGGTTGATAAATTTATTAATTTGAGGAAGAATCATAGAACGGGGAAAGAGTATGCATTGGAGTTCAATCCGTTTTCATGGTATGCTCCAAAGATGTTCGCTGAGTTGAGGGCTCGTGTGCTAAAATTCTTAAATGGAGTTTCAAATCTGGTAATCAAGGAATGCAGAATCGTGATGCTGATCAAAGACATTGACCTCTCCAGCCTCATCATCCATGCCCAACAGATAGAGGAAGAAAAGTTGAACGACATAGAGAGGGAAAAAAAGAGGGCTAGAACATGTAAATTTGAATATGGACAACAAGGGTCAGGCAACAGTAGTCGCCTACAGCAGCAACAACAGAGATCTTCGGCACCCACATCAGCTAGTGCTCCTTCTTTCTACTCCCACAAGGATCGAAAGGGTGGAGCATCAGGATCCCAGTCCCAGAGCTCCAGCAACCACTTATTTCCATCTTGCCAAAAGTGTGGCAAGAATCACCCAGGGGAGTGTCGTTTGGGCAAGGAGGGTTGTCTCAGTTGCAGCGAGCTGGAGCCACATATTAAAAGATTGTCCATCAGTAGGATGGGCAAAGGCTTAGTCCACTACCTCAGCAACCCCAGTAGGTCGCCCAACTCAACAGGGTACTACTTCAGGTATGGATGGAGGGCAACGCCAAAATCATTTTTATGCCTTATCTTATCGTCAGCATCAGGAGAGCTCGCCTAACGTGGTCACGGGTATGTTACGTCTTTTCCATCTAGATGTATTTTTCCTGCTAGATCCAGGAGGCAGAATTTAATTTGTGACCCCTTACATAGTTGTCCAATTTTGTATCAGTTAAGAAGTCCTCTTAGAACTATTCTCAGTCTCTATTCCGGTTGGTGAGTCAGTTAGAGCCAGTCGGGTGTATAGAAACTGCCCAGTCTCAGTAAGAGTAAAGTCATTCTAGTTGAGCTATATAGGATTGACTTCGACCTCATTCTTGACATGGATTGGTTACATTCCGGTAATGCCTCAGTCGACTATAGAACTAGAGTCGTCAGGTTTCAGTTTCACAACGAGCCAGTCTTCCAATGTATGGGTACTGTTTTAGCGCCTAAGGGACAATTATTTCCTACCTTAAGGCAAAGAGAATGATCTCGAAAGGGTGTGTCTATCACTTATTTAGGGTTAGAGATTCCAGCTCTGAGACCCTAACTATCTAATCAATTCCAGTTGTCAGCAAATTCCTTGATGTATTTCTTGAAGATCTTCTCGGAGTCCCTCCCAAGCGTGAAATAGACTTCGACATAGACCTTCTTCAAGACACTTAGTCCATCTCTATTCCTCCTTATAGAATGGCTCCCGTTGAGCTTAGTAAGTTAAAGGAATATCTAAAAGACCTTCTAGATGAGGGCTTCATCAGACCCAGTATTTCCTTGTGGGGTGCTCCAATGTTATTCGTGTGAAAGAAAGATGGTTCCCTCAGAATGTGCATTGACTACCGTCAACTGAATAAAAGTAAAGTTAAGAACAGGTATCCCTTACCCAGGTTCAATCTGCTTTAGGGAGATAGTTGTTTTTCCAAGGTAGATCTCAGATTGGGATATCATCAGCTTCGGGTCAGGAAATGTGAATTACCGAAAACAACCTTCAGAACTCAGTATGGTTACTTTGAATTTGTGGTGATGTCTTTTGGGTTAACCAATGGTCTTGCAGCTTTTATGGACCTAATGAACAAGGTGTTCAAGCCGTACCTAGACATGTTCGTCATTGTTTTCATAGAAGAAATCTTGGTATATTCTACGAATGAAGAAAACTATACTAATCATCTGAGGATAGTGTTACAAACTATCAGAGACCGCCAGTTGTTCGCTAAATTTAGTAAGTGTGAGTTCTTGATGAAGTCAGTAGCCTTCCTCGGTCATGTGGTCTCAGGTGAGGGTATTCAGGTAGATCCTCAAAAGATAGCAGCGGTAAAAGACTGGCCAAGACCCACTTTCCCAATAGATATCAAGAGTTTCTTAGGTTTAGTCGGGTAATACCGATGGTTTGTATAGGGGTTTTCTTCTAATGCATCCCCTATGAATAAACTAACTTAGACAAAGGTGAACTTTCAGTGGTTAGATGCATGTGATAAGAGTTTCCAAGAGTTGAAGACTCGACTCACTATAACTCCAGTTTTGTCATTACTAGAAGGAACCAATGGGTTTGTGGTCTATTGCAATTCTTCCAGAGTTGGGCTCGGTTACGTTCTTATGCAACAGGGTAAGGTGATAGCTTATGCCTCTAGACAGATCAAGGTTCATGAGAAGAACTACCAACTCGTGATCTTGAATTGGCGGCAGTAGTGTTTGCCTTGAAAATATGGAGGCATTACCTTTATGCGGTTCACATGGATATCTTCACTGACCACAAGAGCCTCCAGTACATGTTCAGTCAGAAGGATTTAAATCTTCGTTAGAGAAAGTGGATAGAGTTATTGAAAGAATATGACATGAGTGTGCTATACCACCCGGGAAAGGCCAATATAGTGGTGGATGCATTAAGCAGGATGTCCATGAGGAGCGTTGCTCATGTTGAAGAGGGCATAAAAGAGCTGGTGAAAGATATTCAAAGGTTAGCTAGGTTGGGAATTCAGTGAGTTGATTCAATCGAGGGCGAAGTTGTAATCCAGAGTGGGTTAGAATCCTCACTAGTAGGAGAGGTCAAGTCAAATCAAGATGAAGACCTCATACTCCTCAAACTAAAAGAAGTAGTTCTAAAAATAGAAGTGGAGGCTTTCTCCAAAGGGGAGATGGTGTGCTTCATTACTAGGGCAAACCTTATGTTTCAGACATAGATGACTTAAGAAAGCGAATACTGACAGAAGCACAAAGCTCCATATATTCTATCCACCCAAGTGCCACTACATGTACCGCGACCTATGAAAAATCTAATGGTGGAATGGCATGAAGAGGGACATTGAAAATTTTGTGGCTAAGTGTCAGAACTACCAATAGGTTAATGTTGAACATTAGAGACCTGGGCTTATGACTCGGGATATCAACATGCCTACATGAAAGTGGGAAGAAGTGAATATGGACTTCATTAGAGGTCTACCTCATACTCGTCGACAGCATGATTCCATTTGGGTGATAGTAGATCAGATTACTATGTCATCACACTTCCACCCAGTTAAAACTATAGAATTAGCTGAGGATTATGCTAGGCTTTACATCCATGATTTAGTCAGCCTACATGGGGTTCCCTTGTTCATCATTTCAGATAGAGGCACCTCACATTTCTGGAAGTCATTTTAGAATGGACTTGGTAGTCAAATCAAGCTCAATACATCTTTTCACCCTCAGACAGATGGACAACCGGAGCGGATGATTCAAACTGTAGAAGACATGTCTAGACCTTGTGTGATTGACTTCAAGGGCAGTTGGGATGATCACCTACCTCTCATCGAGTTTGCATACAACAACAACTACCACTCCAGTATACAGATTGCCCCGTCTGTGGGCTAATATGGTAGGAAGTATAGGTCTCCTATAGGTTGGTTTAAGGTGGGCGAAGCCACTTTGATAGGGTCAGACTCAATTCATGAGGCTACATAGAAAGTGCAACTTATTAGATAAAGGTTGAAAACAACTCATAGCCGATAGAAATCATATGCAGATGCGAGGAGAAGAGAGCTAGAGTTTGAAGTAGATGATTGGGTTTATCTTAACATTTCACATATGAAAGGGGTGATGAGGTTTTGAAAGAAAAGGAAACTTAGTCCGAGGTATGTATGACCCTACAAGTTTATGAGGCGAATTGGCAATGTGGCCTATGAGTTAGAATTACCTTCAGAGTTAGCATCTGTGCACCCAGTATTCAACGTGTCACTATTGAAGAATTGCATCGATGATCCGACCTCAATTGTGCCACTAGATAGTGTGGAGGTGAAAGATAGTCTCTCTTATGAAAAAAATCCTAGTTTAGATCCGAGAAGTTAGGTTTGTAAGCTATGAAATAAATAGGTCTCTTCGATAAAGGTTTTGTGGAGGAACCAGCTAGTTGAGGGGGCCCCATGGGAGGCAGAAGTAGTCATGATTGCTAAATACCCTCATTTATTCCCTTCCAATTCAATTTCGGCATCAGGTATTAAATTCTTCCTCAGTACGCTATTCAGTTCCATACTCATCAGCTCTATTCATGTTTTAAATATGAATCCTAGTTGCATCAACTCAGTTAATATGCCGTTCCAGTTCAGAGTCAGTCACTCCTTCAAAAATGAGGTTATAGTTTATAGTTGAGGAATTACAGCTCTTTTTCCAATCTTCCAGCAATTTTAGCCTTCATTCAAGGATTAATGATCCCAAGAGGGAGATATTGTAACACCCCAAAACTTTCCTAGACCAAACTTAAAATCGGCAGGAAAAGCAGAAAATTTTATTTCAGAACGACCCAAATAACGAGTCATTGTCAGGCGTATCAACCCATTGTCTAAGTCGTTGTCGGCCCTGTAGGTTGTCCTTCCTGAACCAACAAACCCATTAATGGGTCGTGGAAGTGATTAATAACCCATCATGTTGAGCCGTTGGGTGAAGTCTGAGAGGGTGAGAAATCCCTCCCTGTGGCAATGAGTGGAAAAAAAGACCCGTTGTTCCACATAAAGAGTCGTCGTTTCTATCAATGAACCCAGCCTAGAAATCCCAATAGCTAGGATGAATGATGACAACTACCCGTTGGTAGGACCAATGACTCATTATGTCGCTCGTTG
>JACEIK010017125.1:0-13378 GCA_018107945.1 Datura stramonium
TGAGTCTCCCATTATTCCTCATGATTTCAATTATGCATGTTTATCATTCATGAGATTTTCTATATCTATATATGTTCTAAAGCAGGTTTGATTCAATGTTCATCTTTACTCATGATTATCATATTTCAGCTTTCAGTCAATCGATATAGTTATGATGTTATGATATGTTATGATGAGAACATGATTTCAGAAAGAATGCATGCAAGACCTACTCTCAGATCCTTATTGTTTATGATTTACATTATACATGTCTTTAAATGATTTTACATACTTAAGCATTTTTACTTACCCTGCATACTCGGTATAATCCGCATACTCTATGTTGTATCATTTCATGATACAGGACCAGGCTCTTAGGTTCAGCCCTGTTCATAGTCTTCAGAGCTAGCATCTTACGTTGTTGGTAAGTCCTCTTCCCCCGAGGACTAGACTTATTCAGACTTCCTCTATGTATTTTCAGTTTCAGTTTGGTTGAGTTAGTTGGGGTCTTGTCCCATCCACTTGTCATGTTAGAGGCTTTTCAGACATATGGATGTATTCAGCTTCAGAATTTGTATTATGATTGTAAGTTAAATTTATACTTCTGCTATGATTATCTTGTTGATTTATTCAGTTTATCAATTGAGTTAGATGTATGCTTATGCCATGGGTCAACTTGGGGTCTCTCGGGGCTCCTCGTCTCATGTTGCGATCCGGACCTCTGTTTGGGTCGTGACATTTCTTCCCCTTGAGGTTCCTCTTTAGTATTCGTTAAGACCGTGACTTGCAAATCTTTACAAGTTGCGATGTCAACCATCATCTCTGTAAGCTTGGCTCTCATCCTTTCAAAGGACTTTGCATGTTCAGTAAGCTTCTCCCTCGTTACTTCCATATGCTCCATGATCAGTTTTTCCATATTACTCATTAGATCATGATGTTCCTCATCTTCATTATTCCTGTAAGCATTAAAAACAACCATTAAAACAACAGGGGATCATAGTAGGGGCGTGGGGAAAGGGGAACAAAAATTTGGGCAACTACTCCACGGCTATCCAAACCACCACATAGTACCACAAATATGATAGTGTTTCCATAACCGAGGTCCTCCACAATTCAGACACGGATCACCAAAAAATGAATACCCAACATTCAACCCATTTATATACCAAGATGTCATGTCAAGAAGAGTGGTAAAATACTAAAAAAATCTATACAATATACTTACAAAAATTAAATACTTGAATAGTGTAATATAAAATCCTAACAAAAAATAATTAATCATTATTTAAGTCCCCAACAGTGCTTCCAAAAACCTTATGTCGCCCAAGCGCATGCAAGTGCACGTGGTCGTCAAGTAATATAGGACACTGAAGTCTTGATCGATCCCTCAGAGACTTGTCAGATTACTAATTTAAGGTTAACTCTTTATTTCGCTATTCTAACAAAAAAACAAAAATGGGGAATGGCTTGGATATTAAACTACTAAAACTTAAAATGTAAATGAACTAATAAACTAAATCTGTTGCAAACTTGTTTGTACTTCAAATGATGATGAAAATATGGGGAAATGGCACTTTCTCTTCATATCAAGACTTGATTGTGCTAGATTAATTCTTCCTAATGTATCTAGTTGTAAGTTACTATCCCGTTTCTTGACACTTTCACGAGCATACAAGAACTGTCTCATGAACCCTAACGCCTATATTCCTATGGTCATAGGAGAAACATGAAACGATGGTTATGCCTACTAGTATATCAACTAAACAGGATTGAAGGGTATATCCCTATCCTTATAAACAACTTTTAACCTTCAACCAATGAGCCAAAGGATCTTTGAATTCCTATTTTATATTTAGTTTTAACACTTTCAGTTTCTTTTTCCGAGTTCAACCAAAAGCCAATTGATTTATTCACAAGGTGATCAGTCTAGAGAATAAGCAATTAAAATAAGTAAATATAAACAACCTTTAATGAAGAATAAAAATTAGAAATAACCAATCTTTCAAACTTCAACTATAGTTATGGCCAAAACCCTAGAATGGGAGTTTAGCCACTCATAGACAAGAGGAAAAACAAAGATATAATCATCATTCAAAGTAAAAAGATAGAGAAAAGAAGAAACCTAAGTTAAGACTTGTCTCTCCTCCAGAGCCTCATTAAAAACCTTACTATGATCAAACAAAATAATGTAAGATTGCTACAAAAATACCTAGATATTATATTTATAGTGAGCCCTCAAATGACACTTTTTCCCTCAAGCAATTAGCTTTAAGTACAGCAAAGTCCTTACCGAAATGGGTCTAGCGCGACGCGCCCTCGGTAGCCGCAAGTTTGGCTCAATTTTCCTATGACATTCAGCTCGGGGCACACCAGGCCAGCCATAGCATCAAGGTGTTAGCTAATTTTCTAAACTTCTGGACCCTCCTGGCGCCCACTCCATCCAAAGCACCAAAGTGTTGGAAAAATTTCCTAAGTCTGGGATGCTTTGGTGCTCCATGCCTCTCATCTACCCAAGGTGTTGATCAAATTCTCCTCCAAAGTTTAGGACCTGGCGCCCCATGCCACCCAAAGAACCAACTTTGTGCATATTTCTCTAAAGATTAGGGGTTGGCGCACCACACTAGCTATATCCCTAGGCCGACTTTTGCAAACTGTTCTTTCTTCACACCTTGGGTTATTTTTGGGTCCTTTTTCTTGGTTTCCTTATTAAAACATCTAAAAACATTGTTAGCTCACACGACACACGAAAACATTAATTTATGCATGTCATAAGAATTATGAACTCAAAACAAGGCAAATGGGCATAATAATATGCCCAACATTAGTCGGTTATGAGAAACACCCACCCAACCTACTATTGATATACTTTACTTGCATAAATATTATAGAAATGTTTTTATGCATAAGTTTTATTGCATATACTGTTTTACACATGATCATATTGTGTCTCATGCATCACATTGAGTTTCCAAGTATAGTTCCCCTTTATTGTTTCATGTCAAGTTTATTGACTCCATGTCCTTCACTTGAGATATTCTTGCTAATGTTGTTTCACTCAACTATTTTACATACTGTACATTCCATGTATGACACCCTTTTTGGCGTTGCATCGTATCATCATGCAGACTCAAGTAGACAGGATCAACAGCGGACACTTCGTGTAATGCCCTGAAAACCTTAAGATCAGACCCGAGAGTTCAAATAGAGAAAAGAAGAATTTCTGCACTAGGTAATAAAACGAGTCGTCCTTTGACCTGTCAGGATGACCACGAGTCGTTAAGTGACTCATGGTGAGGTAATCAAATTAAGTTGGAATTTCAAGTTTTTGGGTAATCAACGACATGATCTCGAGTCATGCCACCATGACTCATTGAGTCAGCCGTGGTCAAAGGAAGTAAAGGATGAAGGAAGGACATGCAGTGTACCCAACGACTTGACACCACAAGTCCTGGTCTATGCCACGATTCGTTAGGTGGGCCGTGGTCAACAATTGGTTAAAAGTTATATGTTTTGGGCAGTGAAGGCGACGGATTGTGACCACGAGTCGTGGTTACTGACAACGACTCGTCCAGTCCCTCATTGGGACTGGCAGTCTGTTTTTTCCTACAAGTTAATTAAGGGCTTTTCCGTAATTCCTATGATCCTAAGGCATAAACTGCGTCATTTTAAGCCCATAATAGAGTGTATTGAGATGGGTTAAATAATTCTAGACTATTCAAAACTCATGCATGCAAGTTTAAGGGTTTAGAGAGTGATAAAGCATTGTTCATCAAGATTCTTCCTCAATTCTTCTACAATTTCCTTTGCGTGTTCAAGGAAGAGGGTTAGAATCAATTACCCAGGTATGTGAGGCTATGAATGAGAGTCCCTTTCATTATCATGCTCTATACTCTTCTCAAATATCATGAATTTCAATTCTAAAAGTCAAGTTTTATGATCCATGTGGTTTATGTTAATTCTTGTGAATTTCAAAATGATCTATCGATTGGTCAATCTCCTTCATGTATTAAATAATATTTTATGATCTATGGGCAGATTTTATGGCTATTTTGAGTATACATTGATAGATTTGAGTTTAAATCCAACTATGCCCAATTATGTATGTTTTTATGAAAAGTCAAGTTATTATTTCGCTATGATCTTGATCTAAATTAGCCCAACTATGATTTATGCTTTATGATCTATTTTCTCTCAACTACTTATGATGGATTTATGAGATATCAAGTATATACATGTTTTACAAGTACGCATGAATTTCATGATTTATGGATTTATGATTATGGCCGACTCACGGGCCTTATTTCATGGCTAGCTCACGTATTTCAAGCATGCTTATGATTATGATGATTTAACTAGCCCATGAATCTCATATATGTTTTTCCTATTATCCTATGAGCACTATATATGTTTTGGGAGCAGTATTTAACACCGAATAGACCCGGGGTCCAAGCATACCCCTAGTCTTAGAACTACTCGCCAACGTAGCCATGATGGGACCTCCTTTGCGACTGTCCCTTTTGCCTGAATGGGCCCTTAATGAGTGATATCACACCTATTCCATGGTTCTACCCTTGACAAGGTACGAACACCCTCCCGACCAGGAGTTTACAAGTCGGGCTCCATGTGTGCTTATATGGGGTATGTTAGATATAAGAATCTCCCATTGTTCCTCATGATTTATGCACGGTTATGTTTATGTACTTTGGCTCAAGTCATATTTAATAAAGCATTTATCATATGATTATGATTATGAATGATTTATGAATGTTTTTAAAACCTTGAGCCTTATGTTTACATTATGATATTTACATTATGAATATGTCTTCCCTCTCTTATGAATTCTTATGTATTTTAACTATTTTTTTTCTTACCTTGCATACTCGATACATTCCAAGTATTGACCGTATACTCTATGTTGTATCATTTCATGATACAGGCCCCAACACTCAAACTTAGCCTCATTACTAGCCAGCCTTCCAGAGTAGCATATCCAGTCTCAGTTGGTGAGTCCTTATCTCCTGAGGACCATTCCTTATCAGTTATCTTTACATTTTCAGTTTCAGACTTGAGAGTTCGTTGGGGTCTTGTCCCATCAACTCATCAGAGATAGAGTCTTTTCAGACATAGATTGTACTCAGCTTCAAACTCGTGTTTTAAGTTTTGATGTTATGCTATGTTCAAACTTCTGTTATTTTTATTATGTTGATCTTCCAATCTAATTGATTTTGTTAGATGTTATGTTCATGCCATGGGTCGACTTGGAGCCTCTTAAGGTTCCTTGTCACGTGTATCGATCTGGGCCTATGTTCGGGTCGTGACAAACTTGGTATCAGAGCATTAGGTTTTGAAGTGTCCTAGGGTGTTTGAAAGACGCGTTAAGTAGAACATTTTTAATAGGTGTGAAGTGCGCCACACTTATGACGAAGAGGCTACAAAACGTTTAGGATATGTTTCCTTCTTTCATGATCTATGTCATGCGGTGAAATGTCTCTATCCTTCTAACCTGTGCTATACGCGTTTGCAGAATCATGCCTCCCGGCAAAGTTAACAGAAGGAGAAATGGAAATGGAAATAACCACGAGGGTGGAAATGGAAATGGGCATCAGTAGGCCCCACCAGTACATGAGGAGCATATACCCGAGCCGGTAGCCCATGCGGTGTTCAGGGAAGCCATCCGGATGTTAACCAAGGCCTTGACCACCCAAGTCAACTAGAAGGTGGTAGTGCATGTCCCTCATAATGGGAATGCGGTGATGGAGATAGTTAAAGACTTTCTAAGGATGAACCCTCCCGAGTTCCTTGGATCGAAGGTGGATGAGGATCCACATGAGTTCATTGAGGAGATTTCGAAGCTCACAAAAATTATAGGGGGTGACCGAAGTGGAGTGCGCCGACTTAGCCTCTTATTAGCTTAAAGGGGTTGCGCATATCTGGTTCAGGTAGTGGAAAGATAGCCGGACAGTGGGAGAAGTCCTCATCGATTGGGAAGAGTTTCATACCGAGTTTCTGGAGTGGTTCTTCCCTTGTGAGATGAGGGAGCATAAAGTAGTGGAGTTTGTGAACCTGAACAAGGTAACATGACAGTCCAAGAGTATGCTTTGGAGTTCATTCGTTTGTCTATGTATTCCCCAGAGCTAATGGTTGATCAAAGAGCTCGAGTGAGCAGGTTTATGCATGGAGTGGCGTACCTAGCCCCAACACCATCATCTGCTAGTGTTCCGTGTCGACCTAGACGTGATCATAGGGGTAGACCATTAGGATCGAGGGGATAGGGGAGCATTTCAGGAGATTGCACATTTCCAGCCTATGCAAAGTATGGCAAGAACCACCCAGGGAGGTGTTTAGTTGGCTCTAACGCTTGTTTCGGGTGTGTCAAATCCGGACACAGGCTCAAGGATTTCCCTTCAGCCAGATCAGGTGATGGTGGAGCCCGTACTCCAGCCACTAGTTTAGCAGCTCCGACAGCATGTCCATTCCAACAGGGTGCTTCTACTAGTTCAACTGGCGGCCAATGTCAGAATAGGTTCTATGCCCTTGCACCTCGACAAGAGTAGGAGACTTCACCAAATGTAGTCATTGATACATTATGAGTATTTAACATTGATGTTTATGCATTGTTAGATCCAGGGGCTACTTTATCTTTTGTGACGCCCTATGTTGCTAGTAGTTTCAGAGTCATTCCCAAGATCTTATCAAAACCCTTCTCAGTCTCTACTCCAGTCAGTGATTCAGTTATAGCTAGACAGGTATATAGGAATTTCCCTGTCTTAGTCCTTTAGAGCGTCACCTCGGCAGATTTAGTAGAGCTAGCCATGAAGGATTTTGATGTTATCCTCAGCATGGATTGGCTATTTGCATGCTATGCCTTAGTCAATTGTAGAACCCATGCAGTAGAGTTCAGATTTCTGGGGGAGCTATTCCTAGAGTGGAAGGGTAGTTCAACTATGCCTATAGGTTACTTTATTTCCTACCTTAAGGATAGAAAGATGATCTCTAAGGGTTGTGTGTACCATCAAGTTAAGGTTAAGGATGTTATTTCCGATACTGTAACACCCCTAAAGTTTCTAAGAACAGACCCCGGTACATCAAGTGAATTTCCAAGGGTGTTTTTGTAAAATCCTATGCTTCTAACTCCTAAACTACGTCGTTTTGAGTATCAGATGGGATGTTTTTAAGGGTTTCTTCTAACCTAATCTCTCATTCCCTCAAGATACCCTCTCAAATCCTTCTTCCTCTTCTCTCTCAAAACTCAAGGATTTCACCTAGGGTTTCTTCAAAGGCATCTAGGTTCGAGTTCAAGCGGGAATTTCCTCCTAATCAAGTATGTGGGTTTTCAACAAGGACATCCTTTCATCCTTCTGCCCCAAACTTTTTATTAAAAACTCAAATCTCTTAATTTTAGAAATGCATGTTCTAAGGTTCAAATTATGCATGAATTCTCACATATTTTTACTTGAATTCTAAGACCCAACATGGTTGATAGTCGTGTATGATTATGAAGTTACTTATACCTTCTTGAATTAGGTGTATGAATTGTGAACAGCATGAATGTCGGACTTTCACCATGAGTTAGCCCGGAATTTCAAATGGGATTTCATTAATTATTCATATGCTCTTATCATGAACTTGCATCCTTGTTTAAAGCATATGTTGATCATATGGATCCCCGCAAATCTAGAACATATATTGTGTTAATGTGCTGGAATACGAGTAGAACTTATGGGCTCTGACCAATGTGAAGTATGTGCACCTTTTCACTATAATTTCGATGTAAATGTCTTGGGTATGAGTTGAATCTATGGAGCCTTCATGAATTTAGAATATATGGTATATAATGAGAATTCGAGATTCAAGTGTCGTGGACATTTTTAATGTATGATCTGATCCTATCAATGCCTAATGAAATTAGAATGTACGATTTAAACGATGATTCGAGACTATGATGATATGAATTATGATGATAAAACATGAGAATGATCCTTCAAACCTTTGGGTTTGTTGTTAGTATAAAGTATCCTTGATCAACTCTAAATGAATCAAGTATGATATAAATAGTTGAATGCTCTTTTCTCTGATTAGCTTAAGTGATTAGACGAGACGAATGACGTCAGATCAGTGAACTCCATGTTCTAGTTTATTGGGACTCTCCATAGTTGAGAATGTTTCCCCTCAGTTTGTCAGAATGTTCCCCTTAGTTAAGACAGGCATTCTCATTAACATAGAATGTCTTCATTAGTTCAGATAGGGAATTCTCATTAGCAAAGAATGTCTCCCTTAGCTGAGTTAGGGATTCTCATTAGCAAAGAACTTCTCCCTTAGCTCAGTAAGAGATTCTCATTAGTAGAGAACGTCTCCCTTAGCTCAGTCAGGGATTCTCATTAGATGAGAATATTTCTCTTAGTCAGTCAGGGACACTCCATAGCAGAGTACGTCTCCCTTACCTTAGCTCATGATTATTCAGTTCAGCTCTGTATAGACTCAGATTTTAGTTTAAATTAGATTTAGAGGAATTTAGTCTCAATTATCAACAGATGGTCAGTAAAGTGTATGAGCAGCAGTTACAGCTTCAATTCTCACTATATGTTCAACACATGACCCCTATGCATCAGTTCGATTATACTTTAGTAAATGTGTTCGTATAAAGCTTTCATGTCAATACATATGTTTATCTCAGACAGGGTCATTGCATTTCAGCTCTGTTTCACATTCACTATTGCATTCAATTACTTCCCTCTTGAATACTTGCATGTTTAGTTTAGTTATGCTTGCCGCATACTCAGTACATTTCAAGTACTAACTGCATACTTTATGTGTTATATTGTTTCATGATATAGATTCAGGTTTCCATACTCAGCCGTGTGATTAGATACGCTCCCTTCCCATCTTAGCTACTTGTGGGGAATCTTTATCTCCCGAGGACGCTATCTATGTTTCCTATTTCATTTATGCTTCAGTTTCAGACTTTTGGAGTTAGCTGTGGGCTTGTCCCAGCAACTCATCAGTGCAATAGAGGATTTCAAACATGTGTAAACAGATTCTGTTGATGTATAAGAGTTTTATTAGATTATATTTTATGTATCAGTTAGCTTTTACTCAATTATGATTCTGTTAGCTATTGTTTAGTTAATGTTATGCTATGATCATGCCATGGGTTGACTTGGAGCCTCTCAAGGTTCCTTGTCTTGTGTCTCGATCCGGGCCTATGTTCGGATTGTGACAAACTTGGTACCAGAGCAAAGGTTTAGAGTGTCCTAGGGTGTCTAAAAGTCGCATTAAGTAGAGCCTTCTTCATAGGTGTGAAGAACGCCACACTTATGGCGAAGAGGCTATGAAACATTTTAGGAATATTCCTTTTTCTTCATGATTTTTATCATGCGTAGAGTATGAAACTCTAACAGTTCCTCTCCTGACTCGTGCTTTACGCACTGGCAGATAATGCCTCCCAGACGAGAGAATAGAAGAATAAATGGTAATGGTCTTCAGCAAGCCCCACCAGCCCCAGCGAACCCGATGGATGATCATATTACTCATGCTGAGTTCAGGGCAACCCTTCATATGTTGGCGCAGGCCCTGACCACCCAGATTACTCAACAGGCGATGACTTATGTTCTGCAGAAGGGAAGTAGCAGCGACTAGGGTATGATACTTCCTCAGGATGAATCCAACCGAATTCTTAGGGCCAAAGGTGGAAGAGGACCCGTATGAGTTCTTAGAGGAGATCCAGAAGATCACACAAATCATGGGGGTGACGGGAACTGAGAGCGCAAACTTAGCCTCCTACCAGCTGAAAGGAGTCGCTCACATATGATTTTGTCAGTGGAGAGATAGTCGGGGAGTTAGAGTAGCCCCTGTAAGTTGGGATGAGTTTATGACTGTGTTCTTGGATAGGTTTTTCCCTAGGAAGTTGAGGGAGGCAAAGGCGGAAGAGTTCATCAACTTGAGATAGAACAGCATGACTGTCCAGGAGTATGCATTGGTGTTTACTCGATTGTCCAAGTATGCCCCGGAGATGGTAGCCGATCATAGGGCTCGTGTGAGCAGGTTTATGAACGGAGTGTCAAACTCCTTGGTCAAAGAATGCAGGACCTCCATGTTGCCCAAGGACATAGAATTTCCATGTTTGGTGATATTTCTCAACAAATAGAAGCGGAAAAAGTGAAGGACAAAGAGAGAGAGTCCAAGAGGGCTAGGACGGGAGATTTAGAGTTTTCCCCGTAGAGGCCGAATGGTGGGCATCTCTCGTGCCCCGAGCAGAGATCATCAGCCCCAGCACCTTGGACAGCCAATGTTTCGTACAGACCCAGGGTAAGGGATATTACTTATCCACTTTGTAAGAGCTGTAGGAAACACAATATGGGAGAATGCATGGCAGGCTCAGATGGTTATTTCTAGGGCGACATGTTGGTTCATAAGCACCAAGATTGCGCAGCATCTAAGCGAGGCAAGAGTAGAGCCTTAGCCACCTCTTTAGTAGCTCCTATGAACCGCCTATTCCAGTAGGAAGCATCATCTAGAACATGCAGCGAACAATGTAAAAAATGCTCCTATGCCTTGGTAGTACATCAGGATAAGGGCAAGTCACCAAAAGTAGTCACAGGTATATTATGAATTCCTGTGTTACTCTTTGCATGTTGCTAGGCCCAGAAACCCAATATTGAATAACAAACTCTATGATGTTTGTTGAGAAGAGATTGTCAATGTGTGGCATAAATTATTGTGAGTATAAGGTTTGCAGTGAATGTTAGAGGTAAAGGAGAAGCTAAGAGTTAGTAATTTAGCCTCGACCTTATGAAAGATTCAGGAGCCTTAAAATGATGGCTTTAAAGATAAGGGGGAGATGGTAAGTATGTGAGACAAGAAAGATCTTGAATATGCTAGTAAGGGAGTTCCAGCCCTAACGGTTGCGGTATGTCAATCCCTTCAGGCTCAGATAACTCCTCTTGTATTTTAGTTGAAGCTATGCTCTACCCATTCTTATGTTCAGACTCCCAGAATTTATAGGTAACCACTTTAGATTCTTAAGGCTCATCTTCATGTTATGAACCAGCTATGTGTATTAACTCATGTGATCCATTATGTTTAGCTCAAACTCAGTTTTTAGAAGTTTCTTTACTAGCTCAGCAGGTCAGGTTACCTCATGTATGTGCTCAATTTTAGATGTCAAGAATGATTCGTGCTCAGGAGTCCATTACTTTTAGTTATACCCGATATCATGAATTCTAGCTCAGTATCAGAAAGCGATTTGAGAATGACGGCTCAGTCAGTACCAGCTTAGTGCCAGTCAGAGGGAAAGAATCCTTCTCAGTGTTCTATCTAAGTTCAATTTCAGTTTCATGTCTTTCAATCCCTCTAATGCCTTAGCATGCATGTATGATTCAGATGTCTAGTTCAGAAATGTAAGATTAGTCTGGAGCTAGATACTCCCTCAGTTTTAGTTGTAAATGCTCAGTATTTGGGATATCAGTTATTCCCCCAATTTTTCAGTGTGTTTACCCAACATTCGAGGATGAATATTCTTAAGGTGGAGATATTATAACACCCCAAAAGTTTCTAAGAACAGACCCTGGACTTAAAGAAAGAATTTATAGGGAAAGTGGAAATTTCTCCTCAGAACGAGTCATGGTATGACTCGGTAGGTGATCCAATGATTCGTGGTAAAACTCGTGGCAAGCAGTCAAGAGGTGCAGGTGATGTGGTCACTGGAAGTGGTGGCAACGAATGACCCGACGAGTCGTTAGGTGAAGCAACGACCCATCGTGACGGTCATTACAAGGATTTGAAGGATGTCAACTAGTGTTGACGATGAGTGGACATGATGAGTCATCCAGTAAAGTAACGACTCATCGTGTCAGTCGTGGGATTAAGAGCATGCTTGTCGACTTCAGTGGTATCGGAAGGAACAATGAGTCATTGAGATAGCTACGACTCTTGGAGTCAGTCGTCATCCATTTGAGGATTTTTTTAGAATATTTATAGTTCGCTCCACGACTTGGCACCACGAGTCATCATCAACCCCACGACTCGTGGAGTTCCTCGCGGGGACTAGCAGATGGATTTTTCCTGCAAATTTCCTAGGGTGTTTTCATAAAATCCTATGCTTCTAACTCCTAAAGTACGTCGTTTTGAGTATTAGATGGGACATTTTTAAGGGTTTCTTATAGCCTAATCTCTCATTCCCTCAAGATAYCCTCTCAAACCCTTCTTCTTCTTCTCTCTCAAAACTCAAGGATTTCACCTAGGATTTCTTCAAAGGCTTCTAGGTTCAAGTTCAAGTGGGAATTTCCTCCTAATCAAGTATGTGGGTTTTCAACAAGGACATCCTTTCCTCCTTGTTCCCCAAACTTTTTATTAAAAACCCAAATCTCTTAATTTTAGAAAAGCATTTTCTAAGGTTCAAATAATGCATGAATTCTCACATGTTTTTACTTGAATTCTAAGAATCGACATGGTCGTGTATGCTTATGAAGTTACTTATACCTTCTTGAATTAGGTGTATGAGATGTGAAGAACATGAATGCAGGACTTTCACCATGAGTTAGCCTGGCATTTCAAATGGGATTTCATTAATTATTCATATGCTCTTATCATGAACTTTCATCCTTATATAAAGTATGTGTAGATCAAATGGTTCCCCGCAAATCTGGAACATATGTTGTGTTATATGTGTTGGAACACGATTAGAACTTATGGGCTTTGACCAATATTAAGTATGTGCAAGTTTTCACTATAATTTCGATGAAAATGTCTTGGGTATGAGTTAAATCTATGGAGCCTTCATGAATTTAAAATATATGCTATATAATATGAATTCAAGATTTAAATTATGTGGACACGTTTAAAGTATGATATGATCTTATCAATGCTTAATGAAAGTAGAATATATGATTTAAATGATGATTTGAGACTATGATGATATGAATTATGATGATAAAATATGAGAATGATCCTTCAGAACCTTGGTCTTGTTGTTAGTAGAAAGTAGCCTCGATCAACCATAAATGAATCCAGTATGATATTCAGTATGATGTAAATAGTTGAATTCTCTCGTCTATGATTAGCTGAAGCGACTTAGATGAGATGAATGACGTTAGACAAGTGAACTCCATGTTCTAGTTTATTGGGAATCTCCATAGTCGAGAATGTTTCCCCTCAAGCAGTCAGAATGTTCCCCTTAGTTCAGAAAGGGATTTTCATTAGAAGAGAATGTCTCCCTTAGTTCAGATAGGGATTCTCATTAGCAGAGAATGTCTCCCTTAGTTCAGGAAGGGATTTTCATTAGTAGAGAACGTCTCCCTTAGCTCAGGCAGGGATTCTCAATAGCAGAGAACATCTCCCTTAGCTCAGTCAGGGATTTTCATTAGCAGAAAACGTCTCCCTTAGCTCAGTTAGGGATTCTCAT
>JACEIK010017126.1:0-13372 GCA_018107945.1 Datura stramonium
CTTGACTATCTTCTAATAACTAGATGACATATCTTGATCCCTATTTATCATGGTTTGTGGTTACTTGATGTGCATATGCTGATTTGGTTTACCGGAAAAAGGGTCAAAAGTTGTTTGAGTTATGGTGCTAATTTTGATTGATGTTGACTGTGGTATCCTAGGTTTATTTTCTAGTTAAGCATCATTTTTAGTTTTTATTTTTTTTGCCTGAGGACATGCAAAAGTATTAAGTTGAGGGTGTTGATGTGCTGTGAGTTTACAACACTTTCAATGCTTAAAACTGAAAAAATGGCATGGACTTACAAAACTGAGAAAATAGCATGGACTCAGATATGTTTATACGGATATGAGGTTTTTTCACTTTATTTTCAGAAAAATAGGTGTTGGAGAAAAAATGTGCAAAAGATGCATAAAAGTGTAGAAAATCAGCTAAGTACCAATTTCAGTACGAGCTGTACCTAGATTGTACGAGTCATACTGAGACTCATGGACAAACTTAGAAGGCTGAAATAATGTGAAGGCAAAGTACGACTCTCAGTATGAGCTGTACCAAGTTGGTATGAGCCGTAACTAAAGTCGTGGAAAACTTAAGAGAAAATTTGCACAAGAAGTCTCCTGATACAGGTGGAACCCACGGATTGTAGCATCTACCTACGACCCGTACCAGGAGCCGTGGGGAACTTCAGTGATTATTAAAGACTTGGAAGAACTCAAGATGCAACGGGCAATTACAAGTCATATGAGCAAGGTAAGAGGCGCACCACAACACTCGTTGAAATTTTTAGAAGATGTCAAAGTTCTCAGAGCCATGCCACAGATGGATTGTACGACTCGTAGGACCATGGTACGATTCATACCAGTTGCCAACACTTGGTAAATTTTACAGAAGCCAAGGAATGTACCAGAGTATGGTACGCCCCGTACAATCCTATTACGGGTCATATGACCAATTATAGGACGAGTCGACTCCAGATATGGAAATTCTTGCTAGGAAAAGGTTGTTGATGTCTATATAAATACCTTTTATGTTTTTTTGGTAAGAGAATAGATCAGTAGACGTGTGGCTACATTGAGAGAAGGTTTTTAGTTAATTGTTTGTGAATTATTATCAAGCTTTGGAGAGCAATTCTTGAGATCAACACTTGGTTTTCTCAATTGTTCTTGATTTTGTTCATCAATATTCACAACATGTTTTCTTCTAATTATTGTTGTAAGTATTTAATTATGTGTTTGTCTGTGAATACTAATTACGATCTTACAATCATGAAAGGCTAAAACCTCCACAACAAGGATTGTGGGAAGCATGGTGGATTAATGAAATAGGATTACACAAAGTCATTTTAAACCAATGCTAAATGTTTGTATTGTATTCTCTTCATCTTTAAACGTTTCTTATCGGTGTGCAACGTTAGGACTTTCCTGAATTCTTTACTTGGTTGAACCTAGAAAAGTTGAGATTAGGAAAAGAGAATTACAACAAAGCCTTCATTTTTATAATCATTGTATGACTTTAGCTGCGGTTGTAGGAAAGTTAATTTGGAACATATTGATAATAGTTAGTTTGAAATATCTCATGAGACTTGACCCGATGATTGAGTGTAGTCATCCAATAGGAACAAACCCATCGTTTGGATGAACCCTGACTATCATTTCTACAAGTAAGCATTGGGATTGATCACGTGTGTATACCCAAAGTAGTTATGAACCCATTGGGAACACTTACCCTAGTTATTTGCAAATCTTGATAACAACCACAATTGTAGTCTTGTTTTATTATTGTTTTTCTTTAAATCCCCCAATTTAGAGATAACTTACCAACAAGTTTAAGTACCGACATTAGTCTAGCTATTATCTTATTCTCTATGGGTTCGACCCCAGCCTCTTTGTTAGGTTCTCTATTGACAATGTCCACTTCATACTTTGCCAGGAAGTGTGAGTTTGAGCATTATCAAAAAGTGATGTTGTTGTTGAGGAATATGGATAAAATTAGATTAATTGCTTGTATTTAACTTTTGATTGTTATTTCATTAATTATGTTTTCTTTTTATTTTTGGACACCCACAAGTTGTTTCCTGGTGAATGCCAAGTATTCGGCGGAGTGGAAACCCCCTGCTTCCTTTGGATCTCGAACTTGAAAGAACACCGTGAAGGATGGAGATCAAATAGTAGAGAGATGCCCGTTAATTCTTATATGAGGATGACTCAGACATTGATGAAGTCGGGTCAACTGGAGCTATTGTACCACCACCTTTGCCTACTTGGGAAAAATTTGACATCACTAGCACCATGATTTAATTATTGAACATGAAGGGGGTGTTTAGTGGTCATACAGCTGATGATGCCAACCTACACTTACTGAATTTTGTTTGAATATGCAAGGCATAAAAGTTGATCGAAGTAAACTATGACGCAATTAGTCTAAGACTCTATCCATTCTCTCTGTCAGGGAAACCACTTTATGGTTATCGGAGTTTCCCAATGATTCCAATACTAACTGGAGAGAGCTCAGATAAGCTTTTCTAGAGGGATTCTCTTCACCCTCCAGGATGATGTAGCTTAAGGATGAAATATATAATTTTTGACAACTGAAGATAGAGGCACTTCATGAAACCTAGTTAAGATTCAAGAAGAAGTTGACCAAGTGCCCAAACCACAAAATTCCTGATGACAGTTTGTTGGAGATTTTCTATAGATTACTGAATAACAATACTAAAGTTGTAGCAGACATAGTGGCGGGAGGAGCACTGATGAGCCACACCTGGGAGCAAGATGCCACTATTCTAGATAGAGTGACAAAAATGAACAGAGCATGGAACACTTGGGAAGAGGAAACGGCTGTTGGTACAGATGTTGTTGGTTTGACTGCAGACCAACAAAGGAAGGAGGAAGAACGTGACCAAGTATTGGCCCATATGAGCACATAATTAGACCTACTTAGGAAGAATATCATGGGAACTGGAGCCAGAAAAGTTAATGTAGTGGGAATGCAGGGACAGGAACTAGGGCCAGAGCACTTAGATTCCGAGGTGGAGGCAAACTTCTTGGACAACCAGGTGGCGGGTTTTTGAGAAAATGCCCAAGGTTCTGGACAAGGCACTTGGTGCCAAGGTTCTGGAAACCAAGGTCAGAACCAATACATAGAAAATTACAACTGGAATGGCTACAGAGATAGAAAGTGAGGTCTTAAGCGAGAGGGAGAACAGAGAAGGAATGACGGTTACCGCAACAACCAAGTAGGATTGTACGTGCCTCCTAACACACATGAGGGGGAGATAGGACAGTCAAAGTTGGAGAGCATGATGGCTGAGATGCTTAAGAAGGTCTTCTTAGATCCACAGATGACCAGCTGAAAGACATCTATTGAGATATATCTAGCATGGGTCAAAGAATTGAGTCACATTCCACGACTATCAAACAGATTGAAGAGAAGCTGGGTCAACTATCAACTTCCATGAACCCTAGGCAAAAGGGTACACTAACTAGCAACACAGTCCAAAATTTGAAGAATGATGGTAACTGCATGGCTGTGATGACTAGGAGTGGAAAGACCATGGTTAATCCCCTTCTACCGATTATAGTTGAGCTTCAAAGGAAGAAAGAAAGAATAATTGATGATGAGGAAGAGGTTTCTGAGCATGAGCATGAGGAAGATGCTGAGTTGGCTGATGCTCCAGTTGTTCAAAAGGAGCCCGAGGCCAAACAAGGAGAGAAACAAGGGGCCACACATATTTATAAGGCTATCCCATGACCACCGCCATCATTCCCTCAAAGAATGAAGAAAAAGGCGGAGAATGGTAAGTTTAAGAAATTCCTATCAATGCTAAAATAATTATCTGTAAACATACCATTAGTCGAGGCATTAGAGTAGATGCCAGGATATGCCAATTTTATGAAGGACCTTGTTACTAAGAAAAGGTCTGTGAGTTATGAGCCCATGGATAACGTGCATCAATGTAGCACTATAGCCTCACGGATCCTTGCCCAGAAAAAGGAGGATCTAGGTTCCTTTACCATTCCATGTACTATTGGTGATATTGAGTTTGTGAGGGTACCTTGTGACTTGGGAGCAATCATTAATCTGATTCCTTTAGCTGTGTTTAAGCAGTTAGTCTTAGGAGCGTCACACCGACTACTATGCGGTTACTGATGGCCGACCGAACTGTGAAAAAACCTGTAGGGGTCCTGTTTGATGTGCATGTTAAAGTGGAAAGATTTATATTCCCAGCGGACTTCATGATCCATGATTGCGAGGTTGATTTTGAGGTCCCTATCATTTTTGGACAACCATTCCTTGCCATTGGAAGGGCTTTAGAAGATTTGAGGCTGTCCAGCTAAAATTCAGACTCAATAAAGAGGAGGCCACCTTCAATGCCTACCGGTCAATAAAGCAACCAAAGGAGTATAGAGTGGTCTCAGTAATAGAGGATGAGTCTGAGTTTCTTGATGAAGTATGAGTAGTCAAGAGACTTGCATCATGACACAATGTTAAATTGAGCGCTTCTTGGGAGGTAATCCATTAGGTGGTTTGGTGAATTTTGAGTAACAGAACCACTTGCGTTGTGCCGCAACGTTAAATCAAGCACTTCTTGGGAGGCAACCCAAGTTTATTGACTTATGTGTGCTCAGTGTGTAGGAGAAACAAAAACAAATGGAAGAAAAATTGCAGAATAGACTAGTGCTAATGGGTCTTAGTACGACTCATAAGAGGATTGTATGGGTTGTTGAAAGAGTCATGGTGACAAGCAGAGATGTATCTTAGTGCATAAGTTAAGGGTACGGTTGGAACTAAGACTCGTAACTTCATTGTATGGGTCGTAGTACTTATTATAGTAATAAACTATGAAAAGCATGGACCTCCAATCAAGAGTGACCTACGAGTCATGGTACGAGTAGTACCTTTACGGTACGAGTCGTAGGAAGGACCTACAACTCGTGGTATGAGTCTTGATGGGCAAAATTGCTTAAAATAACCCGACTCGTCCCAAATTTTTTATATCTACCCTAAAACTATTTAAACTTCAAAATTGTTAGACCCTTCTCCCACGTATTAAAACTTGAACCTACGAGCACTCCCACAACTTCCCTCACACTTGTAACTCAAGGACAAAATCAATTGAGAAAGATTTTTGCTTGATTAAGATTGCTAAAGTTGGTTCAAAACCCTAGTCGCTAACACGCATGAAGTGAGAAAGATTTTGCAACATTCAAGTAAGTTATTATGCTTTGTATCGGTTAAAGAGACCTTTGTGTTTGTGAAAACTTGTTTACTAACTGGGAGTCCTCAAAAAGCATGAAAATAAAACAATAACAACAACAACAACCACCCAGTATAATCCCACCAAGTTGGGGTTTGTGGAGGGTAGAATGTACGCAGACCTTACCACTATCTCAGAGGTAGAGAGGTTGTTTCAGGTAGACCCTCAGCTTTAAGAGAAATAGTCCCAACAACAAAATAATAGCACAGGAGACAACCAATAATATCAACAACAGCTAGTGATCACACTAAAACACACAAAATAAATACACTAAACGGTAAATTAGTAGCATCAGGTTGGAACAAACAATGAAAGACAGGAATTGTAAGAGAAAAATTAGGCCTGCCCCTGATAATGAGAAATTCGTGTTACACGCAGCTCCCTACTATCCTTCTACCCTAATCCGTGTTCCCCATACCTTCCTATCTGAGGTCAAGTCCTCGGTAAGTTGCAGCTATGCCATATCCTTTCTAATCACCTCACCCCATTGCTTCTTCAGTCTACCCCTACTCCTCCTAAAATCATCCACCGACAATCGCTCGCACCTCTACACTGGGGCACTCAGACACCTCCTCTTCACATGCCTGAACCACCTCAGTCGGGCCTCATGCATCTTGTCCTCCATCCCTGCCACTCCCACCTTGTCTCGGATATTGGCATTTCTAATCCTATCACTCCTAGTGTGCCCGCACATCTACCTTAACATCCTCATTTCTACAACCTTTATCTTTTGTATATGGGAGTTCTTGATAGGCCAACACTATGCTCCATACAACATAGTGGGTCTCACCACCAATCTGTAAAGCATTCTTTTAAGATTTTTCGGCACCTTTTTATCGCACAGAACTCCAAAAGCGATCCTCCGTTTCATCCATCCTGCACCTATACAGTGAGTAACATCCATAAAAATATAGGAGGATAATGATCAGAGATGTGCAAAATAAATATGCTAAGTAGGTAGGATTTGAACATTTTAAAAATTAGATGTGAACTACTATAAATTGAGTTACAGGTTATGAATAAAAAGGGGAGGAATGGGTAGTTGTAAAAACGTGAAGAATTCATTCCTAGACTTGGGAAATTTTGAGTACCCAACAAAAAAATTAATTCACCTGCAAACTAACATGAAAATAAGGTAAGGACAGGCTGCGCAAGTCTTCCTATTACTCGTGGTTTCACACTACGACTTGTAGGATGGCTCGTTGGGACTGTCCCAAGCCAAATGTGTAAAAATTAAGAGGTACGAAACCTAGTATGGCCCGTAGTATCTTGCTACGAGTTGTACCTCATAATCATAATAGGAGTCTGAAAAGGATTAAGTCCAAAAGTGATAGTACGATCCTTCCTACAACTCATGGAATCGACTTACTAGTTGTACTATGAGTCGTGGAAAAATACAAAACATGACTTTCAAGGGGAAACCTCATACGATTCGTGGTACAGATTGTACCTTCGTGGTATGAGTCGTCCTTAGAGTCGTGACTTTGATCTGAGACATTACGATTCTCAGTACGGATCGTACCTCCAAGGTACGACTTGAACTATAGACTCGTGAAAAATTATAGAGGAATTTTTTTCTTACTTTCTTTTTCTCAGATTTGGAATTATAACCCTTTTTCTCCACACGTATAATGACTCAGAAAAGGAGGCATCCAAAGAATCTGCTCGAAGGGCATTGATAGATGAAACCTCCGAATCTGAACATGCTAGCAACACACCTAGGGGTTTGTTGGAGGAATACAGGGTTGATGCATCTGACACTGATGAGACCCGAAACACTAGGGAAAAAGCTAATGTCTAGGCCGAGGCGGTCACTGCCACATCTGCTGGTGATAACACTCAAAATACACCTCCTTTTTATAGAAAGTGTAAGCGATCGTTGTATCAAAATAAATATTTCCGACGGAAGTCAGAGTCGAATCCCACAGAGAATTAAGTCAATAATCCAAGAGTTATAAACTGATTCAAACCAGAACGCGTAGTTGTTCAACATTTGAAAAGTGAAATTGGGGGAAAATTAAGGGAAAAAACTATCTAATTCTAAATTATAACTAAGTGGGGGAAATTCCAATTGCTGAAATTGCAAGCGAGATGATTAGGGGAAAGCTACAGATGAGTTCACAACTAAATCGGGATTTTCTTCAATGTATTCGACTCAAAATTAACATAGATAGCAGTGGATAATTCACATTCTTTTGTTTTTCAACAATAAGAATGTTTATGCCTTTGATTTTCTCAAACCCCAAAGACAACTCAAGTTATCAACCACACAAGCATGAGGAAGGACTAGATATTTCTAGCATTGACCTTTAATGGAGTGAAAATGTGGGTCTTAACTATCTCTAGCTTAATCCCACACACTAACACTCCAATTCCTCACTAATATCTTCTCACCCAAGTCTCACCTTTATCTCTTAAGAAAAAGCAAGAAAAGTAAAGCATAATTCATGTTAGCAAACCATCAATTTTAGCAATTAAAACCCGGGAGAAGATAATAGATCTATACTTGCAATAAGAATTCAAGAATAATTTATCAAAACCCAATCAAATAAAAAAACCCACCATGAATATACCTCTATGATAACTCATCAAATTTCATCTCAAAATCCATGTGTTTTTCTTGATTCCATGCTTTTTCTACTCACGTAAAGTCCCTATAAATAATCAAAGAGAAAGAGCATAAAATCCATATAAACGACTCGAAAACTAGGCAAAAACTTAGGCTTAGGAGCCTAATGAGTTGGTAAATTTTCAACTCATCAGCTAGTGCTCCCCAGTCTGGGGAGGGAGCTGAGGAAAGAGTCCAAGAGTCCGTAAGTGGCTCTAATGACGATGAGGGGTCCGAGGAGGCCCAATTCGATGATGGAGACAATTTGTCTAGATCAGATGAGGAGGCCGCTAGTGCTGAGAAAGAGCAGACTCTGCCTAGGGAGAACCATACCATTCGGTGGAGAGTACTAGGAGTATAGGATATCTATGAAAAGAGTATTCCTCTCACCACCAATAACAAACTGAGGCGGAGTGTTCAAAAAGAGGTGTGGATCCTCACCGATGCACTAAATAGGTGGAGGAGATGAAGTGAATATTCAGCTACTATGGGTTTTATTAGATGGCTAGAACCCTGGATCGATACACTTCAGAGATAGCCTGGGAGTCCTATGCCAATTATTTGGCGACTATGGAGCATAAAGCAAAGGAAGGGAAAAAGTTGAAAGATTAGCCCAAATTGGAGAGCATCATCGTACGAGGCCGTACTGTTGATATATCCGAGCGCACTATTGCTCGAGTAATATATGGTCCCCAATTCACACCACTACACCGTAGTATGACTACCGAATTGATCCCATGAAAAATATCAAAAAGTTAGGCATTGACGATAAGAAGAGGTAAATTCAATGGTTGTCTGGTGTTATTGCTGAGGACAAAGAGGAAGCAGAATGGGTCACTAGAGGAAAGCAGGTCACCAAGAATTCATTTAACTTCATAGAAAAAGCCTGCTGGACGTTAGTTCGCCATCAGAGTGCCCTGAACAAAATGACAATTCCCTTAGTGCAGACAGAGCAACATTGGTGGCATGTATCATGTCCAGATACCCCATCAACATCCTGAGGGTCATTGTGGAGGAGATCCTAGATTGGGCTATGGGATTGAGCACTACAATCCCATTCTCGAGTCTCGTATTCAGGTTGTGTACAAAGACAGGTATCAAGGTGCTTCGTGGTGAGGAGCAGTTGATTGGAGGATAGCGAACAACAAATATTGGCTTAATCCGAGATGAAATGAACCCGGTAAGTTGAGCACGACTTTCTACTACAGTCCCGATACCACGAGCAATTGGGGGCGAGAAGGTGAATGCTCCTACCTCACAGGAATAGGATGAGGCACTAGCTACAGATGTCGGTCATTCATAAGCAGCTCCCAGCACCTCTGCCGCACCATCTATGGGCTTTTCGAGGCATACTCTAGTCGTATACATGCTAGTGCCTCAGGAATATCTCCAAAAGATCACTAAGAGACTAATTGTAGCTGAGAAAAAGGTACAGTCTATGATGGATACTTTAAAGCCTTGGGTGAAGGCTGAGATTTAGGCAGCTGGACAAGTCCTACACTCCAGACTAGATAGCTTTGAAAGTCGTTTTAATGAGCGTATGGCCGAGTAGACTGCCATTGGCAGCCTCTTTGAGGAGTTGGGGGCTCTTCAGAGCCATGTGGCCAAGCTGTCATCTCGACAACTGACAATTCTAGTAGCCTCCACTCTTCCTGACATTGACATTAGTATAGATGAGAAGCTTAATTTGGTGGCATATTGGGAGCCAACAGGAGCTAAGAGAGAAAAAGGGAAAACAAGGGTCTCTGAGGATATTGGAGATGAGACCCTAAAGAAGAAGAGAAAGAAAGAAAAGAAAGAGCGTAAGAGGGCGAGATTGGAGAGCCAAGAGACGTATGACGAGCATAGGTCGGAGCTGCTTGAGAGAGTGAGAGGAGTGGGTAGCTCCACCACTGCCCATGCAGAGCATGCAGGTGGAAAGGACCCTTCGAGCGAGCCACATTTAGCCCCAGTGATCCTAGAGGTCGTAGGAGCGACCGCTACTGCTGAGGGGCTGACCATTCCCCTTATTAATACACCATTGAGTGCATCGACCACCGCCAATGCTACGACTGCAGCGGAGGTACTACCGCAGGATGACAGGAGTGTTTAGTGCATCATAGGTATATTTCCTTCCTTCTATTTTATCTTCTATGCTTCGGGACGAAGCATGCTTTTTTAAAGGGGAGGGTGTGTACTTGTATTTTAGGGATTTTTGGATTCATCCGAGGGTTTTTCTTGCCGTGTTTCTTTTTCCTCAGGCATGCTATCTAGTAGATCCGACATGTTTAGGATGTTTATATTTAATTATAATGTAGCTTAGGATTACTCAGCCAATAAATTGAACTAGTTTTGACTTTTGAAGAAAAAAATTGACCCTGTTTAAAATTTTTTGATGGTTAGCTATGTACTTGTTGATTGCAAAACATAATTTATGTGGATCTTTTAGTGTCATCTAGTGTATTAGCATGAGTAGTTATAGTTAGCTATGTATGAACCAGACAGGTAGAATGAATGTGTAACATCGGTCTATACCTAGTTCAGTACTACGTAGAGGATCTAGAACTTGCCCATTTGGTCTTTACATAGGTTTTAGGATGGTTGGTTAGGAAAGGATCAGAGGCCATTTTTGTTTTGCCCATTTTATCTTAAATCACCCTACAAGAATAATATGATTCCCTTGATCCCGATTTTGAGCCCTTAAATGAATCATCTTTCTTTTATTAACCGATTAACCTTACCCTTTTTTTATAATGAACCTATTTTGGCCCTGATCCCTCTATGGACATTGTGAACCTCAACCTCGGAAAACTCCTAAGTTGAGGGTGGCTAGAGTAGGGGTACATATATCATGGGGAGGTGAAAAAGGAAAAGAAAATAAAAAGGTATAAAAATGAGGTGTGGTGTGACAAAAGAAAAAAAGAAGTAAAAGAGAAAAACGAATGAAAAGTTGAAAACACACCACACCCATACAATTGCATAAAAATGGTGAAAAGGGAGGAAAAAGTTGAAAAAGTGAAAAGGGTGAAATAAGTGAAAAGTAGAGCCATGTGTATGTAGTTCCAAGGAGGGTTTAGTCACTAAAAATTCCATATTTACCATATCCAGCCTGAAAGCCTCCATTACAAACTGAATCAAGTCCTTAATGATCCTATCCTGACCATCCGAAGAGCCGAAGTAGAGAAAATAAGGGAAAGCCTATGGCATTCAATATGAAGTATTTGGAGCTTCCTTGTGAGAGTGAGAGTCTTACTTTTTTAGTCCCATGTTTCATATTTTTTTATATTTGTGAGTAGAGGAGTTCATTTGCTGTGAGGGTAGATAGTTTGTGTTTTATTCTGCCAGTTGTCCATGTGAAAAGAATTGGTGATGACTTGACTATCTTCTAATAACTAGATGACATATCTTGATCCCTATTTATCATGGTTTGTGGTTACTTGATGTGCATATGCTGATTTGGTTTACCGGAAAAAAGGTCAAAAGCTATTTGAGTTATGGTGCTAATTTTGATTGATGTTGACTGTGGTATCCTAGGTTTATTTTCTAGTTAAGAATCATTTTTAGTTTTTATTTATTTTGCCTGAAGACATGCAAAAGTATTAAGTTGAGGGTGTTGATGTGCTGTGAGTTTACAACACTTTCAATGCTTAAAACTGAAAAAACAACATGGACTTACAAAACTGAGAAAATAGCATGGACTCAGGTATGTTTATACGAATATGAGGTTTTTTCACTTTATTTTCAGAAAAAATAGGTGTTGGAGAAAAAATGTGCAAAAGATGCATAAATGTGCAGAAAATTAGCCAAGTACCAATCTCAGTACGAGCTGTACCTAGATTGTACGAGCCATACTGAGACTCGTGGACAAACTTAGAAGGATGAAATAATGTGAAGGAAAAGTACGACTCTTAGTATAAGCTGTACAAAGTTGGTATGAGCCGTAACTAAAGTCTTGGAAAACTTAAGAGAAAATTTGCACAAGAAGTCTCCTGATACAGGTGGAACCCACGAATTGTAGCATCTACCTACGACCCGTACCAGGAGCCGTGGGGAACTTCAGTGATTATTAAAGACTTCGAAGAACTCAAGAGGCAACGAGCAATTACGAGTCATATGAGCAAGGTAAGAGGCGTACTACAACACTCGTTGAAATTTTTAGAAGATGTCAAAGTTCTCAGAGCCATGCCACGGATGGATTGTACGACTCGTAGGACCATGGTACAATTCATACTAGTTGCCAACACTTGGTAAATTTGATAGAAGCCAAGGAATATACGAGAGTATGGTACGACCCGTACAATCCTATTACGGGTCATATGACCAATCGTAGGACGAGTCGACTCCAGATATGGAAATTTTCCTAGGAAAAGGTTGCTGATGTCTATATAAATACCTTTTATGTTTTTTTGTAAGAGAATAGATCAGTAGACGTGTGGCTACATTGAGAGAAGGTTTTTAGTTAATTGTTTGTGAATTATTATCATTCTTTGGAGAGCAATTCTTGAGCTCAACACTTGGTTTTCTCAATTGTTCTTGATTTTGTTCATCAATATTAAAAGCAGGTTTTCTTCTAATTATTGTTGTAAGTATTTAATTATGTGTTTGTCTGTGAAAACTAATTACGATCTTACAAACATGAGAGGCGAAAACCTCCACAACTAGGGTTGTGAGAACCATGGCTGATTAACGAAATGGGGCTACAGAAAGTGATTCAAAACCAATTATAAATGCTTGTATTGTATTCTCTTTATCTTTAAATATTTATTAACGATGTGAAATATTAGGACTTGCGTGAATTCTTTACTTGCTTGAGCCTAGAGAAATAGAAATTAGGAAAAAAGAAACATAATAAACCTTGATTTTTATAATCATTGTATGACTTGAGTTGCGGTCGCAAGAAAAGTTAATTTGGAATATATTGATAACAGTTAGTTTGAAATCGCTCATGAGACCTGACCCAGTGATTTAGTACAGTCATCCAATAGAGACGAATCAGTTGTTTGGATAAACCCTAGCTATCATTTCCACAAGTAAGCATTGAGATTGATCACGTGTAAACCCGAAGTAGTTATGAACCCATGGGGAACACTACCCTAGCTATTTAAAAATCTTGATAACAACTACAATTGTAGTCTTGTATTATTATTGTTTTTCTTTAAATCACCCAATTTGGAGATAAGTTACCAATAAGTTTAAATACCAATATTAGTCTAGTTCTTACCTTATTTCCAATGGGTTCGACCCCAACCTTTTTGTTAGGTTCTTTATTGACAACATCCGTGTCACGGCCCACCTTGGGGGGTATGACTGGCACCTGGTGCCCTTACTAGGACCTGAACTGCTAGACTACTGAGCCTAAGCACATCTGGTGCTTGGCTGGTTCTAACTCAGATTCATGGAATCAACGGGCTATATAACGGCTGTAAATATAGCCTCCGGCCAACTAGGCCTATAGCCACCTGTACTGTAACATCAGCTAACCAGAATCATTCTCATATAGGGAAACCTATGCGGGCCGACAAGGCCACCA
>JACEIK010017129.1:0-13364 GCA_018107945.1 Datura stramonium
GGCTGATCACGACTCGCGGTCACCACCCGTGATCCCCATTCTGGATAGAATAAGACACAAAAAATTTCATGGGGAAGTGTTACAAATTCTAGCGCTATACTCGAATGATGCATCAGGTAGAACAACCCTTTCATTTGGTTATTTCAACCGGGCCATTTATAAACTGGGAATGGACATAGTGGGACTCCTACCTGAGGCTCGAGCCAGGCAAAGTTTTAATTGATTTTAACTAATTACTTTTAAAGTGGGTTGAAGAAGGAGCTTTCAAAAAGTTTTGGTAATAAGATGTGATAAACATCACATGGGATCATATTGTATACTAGTTCAGGGTTCTGAAGGAAATTATGTGTGACAATGGGTCGCATTTCATCAGTTCAAAGGTAACTAAATTCTTTAAAGAATAAAAAATAAAAAGAATCACTTCATCTCCATATCAACCAAGTTCTAAAAGACAAGTTGATTAACCCAAAACAAAATGTTGATTCAAAGTATTAAGAAAAAATTGGAACAGTCTGAAGAAAAATGGCCCGAAAAATTACCCTGAAGTACTTTAGGCATACTGAACAATTACAAATTCTAGCACCAGAAAGACATCATTCTCCCTCATATATGGTGTAGAGGATTTAATACCAATCAAAATCGGTGAACCTAGTTTAAGGTTCTTCCATGCTACCAAGAACACAAACAACGAAGCAATGAAAATTAGGTTCAATTTACTTGAAGAACATTGGGACTTATATTTGGTCTAGGTGGTGGAGCAAAAGTAGAGGGATGAAGGATACTTTAATAAAAGGGGAAACATTTGGTACTTTAATATCAAATATTAGGTCCCGTTGAAGGTCATGGCCGATATAAAGGAGCTTGTAACACTTTGTAAATTTGGGCTAAGTTTGAACATCAAATTCTTCATGAATTGAACAAACTTGTGATACATCATGTGTGAGTATTTTATAAAGTCAATATATAAGCATGTACTAAGTGTACAAAAGATTAGAGTTGAAGAAAATCAAGAAGGGCTCGAAGGCTAATATGCAGTCGCATATGCAATAGGTGTGCCAGTTACTAGTCACATATTGGATTAAAAAAATATAAATTCCATCAAAGTCCTAGATTTAAAATATGGTTTGATATGCTGCTATGTATCCAATATGCATTCCACATATAGCTCCATAGATCGGACCTCATGGATAAAATGATTCTATTTTAATATGCAGTTGAATTGTGGTCGTAGAATATGATATGCAACCCACGTGTCAACAACAGATCGAGCATTAAATAATTTTTTATCCCCATTTCAAGATGTGTTAAAAATGCATCCAAATATTGCGATATGCGGTTCAATATATCATTTGGCAAAACTGTAACGATCCGTCCGTTGTTAAGGGAAAAGTAAGTCCCGAATATCTTACTTTCTCCTAGGTGCATGGTTTGGAGTGTTGGGGGAGCTGGAATTTGATTTGAGGAAGGAAAATTTTTCAAGAATGATCGAGCTTTTGGTTAATGGGGATCGTTGAAGTGGTGGGAGTGTCACTGCAACAAGACCATTATGACGGTCGGAGTATTCGCCATAGCAGAAAGGGAGGACTAGCCATTGGGTCCGCCATTGTGGGGTCCTGGCCTCCACAGTGGGTCTGCTGCATCAAAAATATGATTGCTGCAGTAGACGATGGGAGGCAGTAAGATGATTTAAGTTAGAATTTTGGGGTTCTTCACCCATAACTCTAAGGCACGACTTTGAGGAGAGGTTAAGGCAATTTTTGCAGAGAGGAATCAATTGTCCATTCTAAAGTAAGATTTTTTGTCTGGTTTTATTTTGTTTCATTCCTAACACCCTAAAATGAAGGGGTGGTCTTGGCTGGTGTTTCTAAGGATGAAAACCCTAGGTTATAGAAAGTAGGAGAATTAAAAAAAGAGGGAAGGGTGTTGATCCCTAGGCCTAGAATTGGGCGAAAATTATTTCCTAGACTACGGGTAATAATGGTAGTTTGTAATGTGGTGAATTTTGGCCTAGAAACTTCTAAAACTGTGCTTGTAATGTTGAAACATGGTTGAAAAGGGATGGAATAGGCCAAATAGAGTGTAACGTGATGAGTTAATCTTTGGGTATCATGTCAGACCATACTAATCGGATAAAGATTGGGTAGAATTGAATTTCCCAAGTCTTAACTGAAAATTAGGTGATTAAATATGGTAATTTGTTCTTATCAATTTTGAGCAAGCCGAAGCTTTGCGGATGGGAAAAGCTAAGGCAAAGTAGCTTGCGTGTTGAGGCATCGATTGAGGTAGGTTATGGTTTATAAGAGGTTAGACTTTACATAATGATGTGTATATGTTTAAAGTGACAACATGCTTAGTTGTTCTTCGGACGATAATTATCGTTAATATTTTCATATATTAAATGTGGTTATAAAGTAACTTGAGATGATGATTGTAGATTAATGTTGGGAAATTTGAATGCCTTGAGATGTTGTATGTATTCGTTCAAAATGATGTGTAAGCAGTTGAAGCTGTTGAGGGTAACTTGATGCCTCTGAAAATTCATACTAAATGACCGAGTCATAACATATATAACATGAGAATAAAAGTGGATAACATGCTTTATCCCGAGAGGAGTGACTCATGCCTGAGGGGAGCATTTGAGCCAGTAGTTATGACTAAGTAACTCATGTCCGAGGGGAGCATCTGAACGAGAAGATGAGTGAGAGCGGGTACTACGCCAACATAGTACATGAATTTCTAGAGTCCCTTGCAGTTCATGACTGGAAGGGCAAAAATAAGATCCTCTAGCATATGTGTACAATGAGTTATCGTGTGAGAGCGTGCAGTGATGTGACGGAGGCGTGTGTATATCCACTGTAATAAATTGATGAATTGATTATTGATGATTCATGTTTATATATAATGTAATAAGTTGATGAATTGATCATTAAGTTCTATCATCCATAAATCTGTTCGGAGTTGATGAACTGATTGTAACAAAGTGCTAAGTGAGGAACCTGAGGTTGACATCTTGGTCGAGTTACTACCTACGCAATACCATTGCAGAGGTAACCTTACCACTGCGGTAAGACCAGTGTAGCGATCATACTAATGTGCAGTGAAGCCTAATCCAATTAATAGTATAGCTTAAAACCTACTCTAAATAAGGCTAATAATAGGGTTGTGTAATAATTAACTATCAAGCTACGGACGATACCATGATATTGATATCAAGCTCAAAGGGACGATCGGGCCGAGGATAGCTCACAAAGGAGGTCCCAATAATATAATATAATCAACCTACATTGGCGCATAGTTTTGGGGCATTGGGTAGTCGACCCTTAGCCCGCTCGGTGCTCGACTTTTCTCCCAAAACATGCATTTCTCTACATCGTATAAGTACGAAGCTAAACATTGTCTAGTGAAAAAGCTCAACATGAAATCATGCATAAACTCAACATCGTATGAAACGAAGCTCAACATTGTCTGTTGACAAAGCTCATGATGAAATCATGCATGCATTAGACATCATATAAATATGAAGCTCAACAATGTCATCTCGACAAAGCTTAGAATAGAATCATGTTTAAACTCAACATCATGTGAAATGAAGCTTAATGATGACATACATCTCAATTATGAATTCATGCATATGAGAAGCTTTACTACGACACATACCACACGCTCAAGAATAGTGGGAGACTTTTCTCCAAAATCATGTGGTAAGGCTACTTTAGAAATATCACTTCATTATCATCAACATAGGTAACTTGCCCAAAATCTTATCACGCTTGAACCCATTCAAATCATTTAAAAAAAATATTATAATTTGGGAGATTTCACTCCAACACGAAATAATATAGTCAATTCACGAGAATCGTCATTCATACTCAACATTTGGCACTACCCAAAGCTTTACCATACATGGGTTTATTTAATCTTCTTTGAAAACATCATCAAAATCATGGGTAGGCTTGAAAACATGTTTTTCATCATCTACTCCATCATCATCACATTATATTAGGAACTCCCCACACATGGGTGTTTTAGATTCAATTTTTAGAAGACAATTTTTTTATAAGAAATTAAGTTAGAATCTGCCCAAACTCAATAAGTCATCAATATCAACTCAATTAATCATAGCCATGAGTAGAAATGTAAGAATCATGCAATTGAATGAAAACCCATACTTGATCATCACAAACTAATCATAAATTGATAGGTAATGGATATGGGTGTTGAAGAAAGCACCCACTCATAGCCTTACATACTTGAGAATGAAGAATCCTAACTCTTCCTAATTGCCTAGCTAAGATTTCCCTTGAAAACCTTGAATTTCTCCTCACTTTCTTTCCTTCAAGCTCTCAACCTTGCATGCATGAAGAAAATGGCCTAGATGGGTCTTTCTCAACTTAAAACCCTCTATTATGACCTTAAAATGATGTAGTATAGGCCCTTAGAACTTAGGAATTACAGAAAAGCCCTTACTGAAATCGCTAAAAATAATTGTCAGGGGGTCCTAACGGACGACCTGACGACTCGTTACTAAGGCACACGATCCGTTGGTTCACCCGTCAAGTACACTGCCTCATCTAGATTGGTAAAGGCTCACCTAACGGGTTGTTAGGACTAACGAAAACTCGTCGGGTGCCATCTGTCTGGTACACTGGATAAGCCTTACTAACTTTCCCTAGGACCAACCCACGATTGACATTACGACTCGTGGTGACTGAACACGGGTCGTTACATCACCCATGAGGACCTCGAGTCCTTCAACATCTCAGGCCTTCCCCATGAGCCACCTGACGACTCGTTAGGCCTCCTCACGAGTTGTTAAGTGACCCGTTCTGCAACTGCTGCAACATTTTCCAGTTTTTCTCCTGATTCACTTCCGGGTCTGATTCTTGAATTTTGGGGGTTTAACACAACTAATGGGATGTTCAAGGACAATTTCTTCAACATGGAAATGAACTTGTGATACTTCCTATCTTCGACCTTTTTCTTCAACCGCTGTGGAAAAGGAGGAAGAGGTCTAGGGATCGGTGCGAACTTTTGTTGAGTCTCCTTCTCCTTATCATTGTCATATCCATGCTCATTTTCATTACTAGGAGCAGTTTTTACCACTGAATCTTCAATCGAAATTTGATCCTCGGAATCTGCTATCCTATCATCACTAATCTATACAAGCTCTTTTGTTTCATCGATCACAACCGACTTCGAATGATCAACTGTTGCCTTCCCACTCCTAGTAGTGACCGTCATGCAGTGACTGATATTTTTAGAATTTTGTACTGTGTTCTTGAGAAGTGTGTCTTTCCGCCTTTCATTAATTGCAACATACATCTGACTCAACTGCTGCTCAATCTGCTTAATGGCCATGGCATGTGATTCCACCTTTTGATTCATACCAGAAATGTCCACGCGGAGCTCCTTAAAATGACTATATGTTGTCTCCATCTGCTTAAGTACCTTGGACAACATGTCTTCAACCCTTGAACCACTAGACTTTGGCTCACGGTTCCTTGGAGGAACGTACAGACAGCTTCTATCATTCTTGTACTCCTCGCGCTTCTTCTAGTCTCTATTGTCTCTGTACTGTCCTAGGTTGTAATTGTTATCCTTGTAAAAGTTCCTACCTTGGTTCCCTTGACCTTGACGCTACGAGTCTTTGTTAGACCCTTGGGTGTTGGTCCTAAAACCCTCCCTTTGATCATTCGGGTAGTTAGCTTCCTCCTCAAATTCAGATTCACCTCTATTCTTTCTCGGGCCCTTGCCCTAAGAACCCACAACATTAACTTTCTCAGCTGCGGCTCCCATTAGATGCTTAGCAAGCAACTCCATTGTGGTCTTTATCTCAGCAATGTCTTGATCTCTTTCTCATCCTTTCTTCTCTGTTCTGCAGACATACCTACCGCATAAGAACCAACCAAAATCTCCCACTCTCTTGTGTGCTAAGCGCGGTTGGTTTTGGTGATTCTGTCAAGTAACTCAACAGTTTCCGCATAGGTGTGACTCATAAAGGTTTTGCCCGAGATAGTATCAGCCACTTCCTTAGTGTTGGCATTCAGAGACTTATAGAAGATCTCCAATAATGTATCATTTGGAATTCTATGGTTGGGAACCCTTTTGAGCTTCTTGTTGAAACGCAGCCATGTCTTTTGAAGTGCCTCTGAATCCAATTGCCTAAAGTTATATATCTCATCTTTCAGCTGCAACGCTTTGGAAGGTGGGAAGAATCTTTCAAGAAAACTCTGTTAAGCTCCCTTCCAAGTAGTGATGGAATCATTTGGCAGCTCAGCCAACCACATCGTTGCCTCACTCCCTAATGAAAAGGGAAATAACCTCAGTCTAATTGCATCCTGGCTCACTCCCGGTTGTTTGTATGCCTTGTAGATATCAACGAAATTTGTCAAGTGAGTATGGGCATCATCAGTTGCATAACCCGCAAATATTCCCTTCATGTTGAGCAGTTGGATCATAGCACTGGTAATATCAAACTTTTCCTTAGAAGGCAAAGGGGGAGGGACAATAGCTTCAGTGGCACCGGCTTCGTCTATATCAGCGTCATCCTCCTCATCGAAATACCGGTGTCTCTGCTATTCTGTACCTCTGTGCTTCCTAGCTCTCTCTGCTTCGGTAGCTAGTCGTTGCTCTTCAACAACCCTAGCTAACTCACAATCTCTAGCTCGAGCTTGCTCCTCAGTCAACATTCTCGTTGTGGCTTGGTACACTGTCTCCTGTTCTTGTATGTTGGCCATTCTTCTTAGATTCCTTAGTGTCTGCTCAAGTTCGTCATCGATTGAACCAAGGATTTTCCTTGGCTCCTAGTATTGGGCATGCACAAACCTTAGACCTGTTAAAACAAAAACAGGAAAAGAAAAATAAAAAGGAAATAAGAACCAACAGTAAAGAAAACACAATTAACAAAAGCCTTAGCCGTATTCCCCAGCAATGGCGCCAAAATTTGATGTCGCCCAAATTACACCTCGCAATTGAGATATAAAGCGGTCGATGTCAAATAAAAAATCCAACTGAGAGGTTGAGGTTGATCCACAGGGAATATGGAAAGAACTTAAGTTAATGTGAATAGCTATTACTACTGGCTTACTTATTTCCTATGGGGGAAGATTTGAAAAATAAAATAATGAACAAAATTGAAACTAAAAGATGATTACGTCAATTTTGGTTTTATTCAATTAAGAAGGTGGCTAGGATTGTGTTCCCCGTGACTTCATAACCACAAAGTTTTATACTAGTGATCTATTTTGGTGTTTAGCATGCAATATTGGTAAGTTAAATTTACCTAAATGGCTGGTCTCCCATCTAGATGATTATCACCACGCAACTTGGTCCGTATACGGGTGTATGCTTAACTAACCCTTACCCTTAATATTGGATTAGCTATTGACAAGGTACTATTAGATAAGGGTTGATAGCCTCAAATCTCCATTGTTAAACTCTTTTTCCCATTCATTATCCCCTTGGTCCGATGAATAAGAATAAGACAATATCTAATGTTTGCAACCATTAAGAATCAATTAAAACGAAGAGAGAAACAATACATGCAAAAACTCCGTTCAAGAATCACTAAGTATTTTTACCTATGTGTGTTAATTCATCATGGTTCCACAACCCTAGTTATAGGTTTAGCTACGCATGTTTGTACGATCACAATCACAAAATAAAGAATAATTCATAATTGCAACTTACAGAAATTCGTAGAAGAAAATCAAGTGAATTGAATATAACTCCAAAACCGATGAACAAATCCCAATGTTTCTTTTGATCCTTAAACTCAAGAAAAAAATTGTAAACTTTGTTTCTTGAACCAAGAATAATAGTACACATCACCAAAATTAACGTCAAAACTAGAATAATAAACTGTACTTCGAAAATAAACCTAAATAAGGTATTTATAGTTCCAAGAATTTTCCTAATTAAAACCGAAACTCAGGTCATCGGTGGTCACGAACTAAGTAACGACTCGTGAGGACCTCAAACGAGTCATGATCAGTCATGCACAGTTGTCCTCAGCATTAGGCCTAGTCATGTCAATGGGTCACCTAATGACTCGTTGTGTCTGGGCACGAGTCGTTAGGCCTCTCGTGGTCTAGCTTCTTCAATTATCCAGTGCACCCTAAGATTCCTTCTAGTGATCTGCCAACGAGTTGTTCAGTCAGCCAATGACTCGTGATGTCGTCCGTTAACTTCACTGGTTATTTCTTTAGGCATCCTTCTCCCAGTCTTCATGACTCGCTTCACAACTCGTTACCATATGTAATGAGTTGTGCCTTCAATCCATGAAGTGCACTATTCTTTTAGCTTCAAAAGTTTAACCTATCCCACGGCCTTGGCAGCGAGTCGTGCACAGTGAAAACGACTCGTGACATGACTAGAAGCCTCCCTTTTAGTTGTTTTAAGCCCGACTTCGCCCATTTCACTTATGAACCTATTTTCCTGTAATATTCCACACAAAACGCATCATACCTACATAAACATACCCAGAATGTGCATAGTTTCTTGGTTTTAAGCGTCAAAAGTGTCGTAAAATCACGGCACATCAGGAAGGCATAATATGGTATAGTCGCTATACCTCGACCCTGTCCTCAACCTAATGGTACCCCTAACCTAATTAGCCCTGCTGGCGCAGATGATCCTACCACTGATCCCGTCTGTCGTACCATATTGCCTCGCTCTTTGTGGGGGAAATCCCTAATCTTATGTTCCTCACTCCCACATGAAAATCAAGTGCCATGTCCCCTCCTGTATCCCCCATTGTGCCATCTACCACACCTATCACAATATGGCATAGACCACCCCTGCCGCCTGAACCCCGACACTCATGTGTATCCCGATCCAATTGTAGTGCCAACATTAGGTCTACCACCTGCTACTGAAGAAGTGGAGACTCCAAATGGTCCTTCCTGATACCGTGGCATGGAGTTATCACAAAATCCACCCTGGGCGACTCTGCATCCCTCATCCTCTTCCACTGCTCCCTCTCAACTCTCTCTTGATCTAGTTGTCTTAATCTATGATCCTCTAAGCTCTATGCTAATTCTTGTATATATGTTATATTCGTTCGCTTCTGCATGGAAGAAAATCTGCAATGCAGCACATACTCTAGGAATAAACCATTCACGTACTGATGTATCCTGGCTCACATGTTGCTAACAAAAAAAGGAGCATATTGGGCCAGTGAGCCAAATCGGAACCCATACTCTCGAACGCTCAAATCTCCCTATTCCAAGCGTAAGAACTGATTCACATTAGCATCTCAAATTTTCAAAGGTAAATAATGATCTATAAATGTATTAACAATCTCAGTCCACCTAATCGAAGGAGCATCACTGTTACACCCCGTAAATTCTTGACATTTAGATGGCCTATTCGCATGTTGGTTAAGAGTTTTAGAATGTCATACATGCTAGAAAAATACCTGGGGAAAGACCGGACAAGCGCCACGTCGAAGCATCGCAAGAGGAGGCTGGGCAGACCCCCTCCGTGATGGCCAACGTGTCATGGAGGGCTCACCTCCGCGATGGCCAACGTGCCACGGAGGTGAGGTCCAGGACTCAACTATATAAAGCCCCCACTTCGTTTTTAACTCATTTCATTTTATAATTTCAAGCAGAAATGAAGGAAAACAGAGGAGGACGAAGGGTTTTTATAAATATTCATCCGATTACGCCATCAAACACCGTCCAAACTCAAATTAACTTCGGATACCGAAGTATAAAGCTGTATAGAACATTTCTGCGGAGTTAGTTTCGCAGGAATCATCCGGCGAAGCGGCGACCCGCCGATTCAAGGTAAGCGGAATTACTCCAAACTAGTATTAATACACTCCTAGCATTGAAGTGAGTATTTCTCTCTTTTGGACTTCCGAGAAATAGCGAGTTTTCGGCTGTTATTCGATAAGTCGAAGAATAGGCAGTGAATGTATATTGTAAATATGGTTTCTTTTTAATAATAATAGAATTGATTCTTTTCCTTTGTGGATATGATTACAATTGGGAGAAATAGCTGAAAATTAGCCGAGTTACGCCAGATACTCAGAAAGTTAACAGACAAGGTATGTAAAGTCAGTTTCTTTCGGCAAGTTAGTAAGTTCTGGTATGGTAAAATAGTACAACTTCCGGTAGAATGTTTCAGACGCCGCATGTTATGTTTAGTATGAATTTTAGTAAAAATGTTAGGAACATTATATCACGTCTACTATGAAAATTGGTAACATAGTATAAATTCCAATAGAATATTTCGGAGACAGTGTAGTATATCAACATGAAATTTAGAAAGCACGTTAGCAATAGTAAATCATGTTTTCCATGATACTTAGTTAAACCGCATGATTTTCAGCAGATTATTCCAGGAACATTATATCTTGTTTCAGTATCCGACTCAGCACAGTACGAAAGAAAGTATATATATATTATTATCGGTTCCATCATGTATTGTGAATATATATATCACCATCATTAGTTCCGACACGTATCGTGTGCAATTATTATTATTAGCCGAGACTTGATTGTATTGTTTTGGGTTGAATTACCTAACATCCATGACTACCCCAGGGTTAATAGTTGTATCGACTTGTCCGCTAGAGGGCGAGGATACGTCACTCTACGGAGTGGCATGCCATCCCCCTAGGGACGAAGATGAGAGGTCAGTTTCCCTATATTTTGCCTTGGTCGGCTTTTATACACCCCCGTCGAGCGGGTATGCCCGGGGTGGTTATTCTAGGAGTCCTCCGGACTCAGGTACGGTTATAGTCAGGGGCTCAGAGGGCCCAAGTGCATACCCAGGGGACCTGCAGGGTGCTTATAGTTGCCAGNCTTTTTGGCTTATGGGAGCCAGGTAAGGTTTATGTGTGCTATGTTATGATATGTTATGCTATGTTAGGTTAGTTATGAGTAGATAGATAGTAGAATTCCACGTTTCTAGGTACGACCCTACTCCATTCTTGGTATAGTTAAGGACAGTCTTAAATTCATACTTTCAGTCAGTTACAATCTATTTCTTTCTACTTCGGTTCTATTAGTTATATTGCTTGTTTTCAGTTATTTTCCAGCTGTTGCTTTGCATACTCAGTATCAGCGATACTGAAGCCCATTTTGGGGCGCTGCATTACTTGCCTGAAGGTACATATAGACGAGGAGAAAATCCATCGTAGTTCCAGCCAGCGCTATAGAGTCTCCATCTCCCGTCATCCGGAGCTTGGCAGTTAAAACGTTTACTTCTCTTTTTGTTTGTACAGTATGGGTAGGCTGGGGCCCTGTCCCGACCATCTTGCTATTCTTAGAGGCTTGCAGATTGTATATTTTTCCCTGTGGTTTGTTGTACCGGTTGTGTGGGGCCGGGTGTATGTTTTAGCTTGTATATAGAGGCCGTGTGGGGCCTTATTCAGTCGGTAGTGGTGACCTTGTCGGTCACGTAGTAATTTGATACTCTTTTTCATCCCTCAGATACAACTAGTAAGCATGGTGACCTTGTTGGCTGCTTAGGATCCCTGGTAGTCAGTGGCTCTAGTTAGCTGTATATGTTTCTGACAGGTTATTATAGGCCTTGTCGGCCGGAGGCTGTATTTACAGCCGTTATATAGCCCGTCGTTTTCTTGAATTCGGGATTTAGAGCTAGCCTTGCACCAGGAGTGCTCGGGCTTAGCCAGTCCAGCAATCCAAGTCCTAGTAGGGCACCAGGTGCCCCTCATGTCTCCCAAGGTGGGGCGTGACAATCACGACTCCTCAAGAGTGCCCAACTCTCATACCGCAATACTGCCACCTCACGCAACCTAAATGCCACTAACTCTGTAGCTTCAATAGGGCTGGCATGCATTACTCAAAAGATGTGATACAACTGATCAACAAAGTACTGTGGATCTTCTGCTACATTCGTCCCTAAGAACACCAGAGGGTTTAAGGCTATGAATTCTCGAGTCCTGGAAATTCCTGCCCATTCTCCAAACTATGCACCTGGTTGTTCCCCAACCTTGGGCTTTCCCGCCACCAATTTGGCTAGCAACTATACCGCAAACCTCAATTCCTAGTTCGTTGCAACTGGAGGTGTTGTAGCTCTCTGGACATGTCCAGCTCTGGGAGTATCTCTAACAGGGGGTAGATTCTCTATGGTGGAGTAACGGCCTCATCCTGGGCCTCAGATGGTCTGTCTCTATCTGTTGTACCCTGCTGGTACCTTCACCTACTGGTACATCAAGCCGCTGACCGACCACCGTCCAATGAGTCACCAGCATCCTCTGCACAAATTAACAAATGTAAGTCTAGACCTGACTCCTACATCTGCAAACCTATCGCATGATTTGATTTAGAAAGAAGGGTAACCATCCTGAATGTCTTGTAGCCTCTTGCTTATAAGTATGCTGCGGAGTGCACATATAAACAAGATTCTACTAGACATGGTTCATAGACTCCTTAGGACACGACCTTCTCTAATACCAGTTTGTCACACCCCAACCCAGGGAGCCATGAGTGGCACCTAATGTCATACCTGATCAAGCACACCCTTCCACAAAACCTAATCATAACAATCCAAAACTGGCGAGGTTCGGCATCAAACCACTAGAAGCAAAAACCTATCAACAACTAAAGCACCAATATAAAAGATGCGATATAAGGTCCAACAAGGCCCTTATATATGTGTGTGTGTGTGTGTGTGTGTGATGATGATGACAAAAGTCTACTACACCAATATAACCCAACAAGCAAAATTGTGAGCCTTTATAGAGTATACAAGTTAGAACCAATAGAGATGGGCCCCCGATCTACCCAATATATACACAAAATCTCAAAGGCAACTCCGAATGACCTGGAGCCTACCAAAACCACATGGAACTCTGCTCAACCTCGAGGAACTCAACTAGCCTGATGATCAGGACCTCCAAGCTGAATGCAGCACCCCCAACTAGAGCATCAGTATGATAATGTACCGAGTATGTAATAAAATGACAAGAATATTAAAAGCGAATTTAAGAATAGGCGGCAAAATCCTAACAAGAGCACTAACACAACAATATCACAAAATCGAGAGTCCTAAAGTCAAGTAACATAAACAACTCTAAACAAACAAGGTATAGCAAAAAATAATCACATTATGATATCAAATCAACATAGCCTTTTCGAAATAACAGTCAAAGACTTCTAGGAATTAAAAGTCACAAGTATGACCTTGCCGGAAACTGTCATAGACTTATAGATCTTCACAAGCCAAGGCTCAGTCTAGCCAAAAACCGTCACAGACTTAAAGACTGTTGTAGAGTGTTCGGCTGTTTGATGACTACACGCAAGTGCACGTGGTCGAACAAGTAGTAAGTGGTTCAAGTAAGCCAAGTATCGATCCCACAGGGACTGGACTACGGGGCAAAATCACCT
>JACEIK010017130.1:0-13363 GCA_018107945.1 Datura stramonium
GGTGTTCAATTTGCTTGATGGAAGTAGCATGTGATTCCACCTTTTGACCCATACTTGACAAATCTCCTCGGATCTCCTTCAGCTGATCATCGGTGGACCTAACCTTTTTCAACATCTCAGCCAGCATGCTTTCCAACTTTGATTGACTAGCCTCCCCTTTTCATGCATTGGGAGGCACATAGAATCCATCTCGGTCATTGCGATAGCCATCATTCTGCCTCCAATCACCTTCGCACTCACAACCTCGGCTCCTATCTCTGAACTCGTTTCTACTGTAGTTGTCTCTATACTGGTTCTAACCTTGATTTCTAGAACCTTGGCGCCAATTGTCTTGTCCAGATGCTTGGGCGTTGGTTTGAAAACCCTCCACCTGGCTATCCAAAAAGTTTGCCTCCTCCTCAGAGTTAGAGTGATTAGCTCCTTGTTCCCTTCCTTGAGTACCCACTGCATTAACTTTCTTGGCTCCAGCTCCCACAATATGCTTTATCAACAAGTCCAATGATGTGCGCATGTGAGCCAACTCCTGGTCACGCTCTTCTTCTTATCTTCATTGGTCTACAGTTAGACCAACAACATATGTGCCTGCCACTGCATCAGCCTCCCTCGTATGCCAGGCCCTGTTTGTCTTAGTCACCCTGTCAAGAATGGTAGCATCTTTCTCCCAAGTGCGACTTATCAATGCTCCTCCGGCTACCGTGTCTGCTACAGCCTTGGTATTGTTGTTCAGAGAACTATAAAAAATTTCCAACAAACTATCATTTGGAATTTTGTGGTTGGGGAACTTAGTCAACTTCTTTTTGAATCTCAACCAAGTTTCATGAAGGTCTCAGTCTTTATCTATCGAAATGATAGATCTCATCTTTTAGCTGTAACATCCTGGACGGGGGAAAGAATCCCTCCAAAAAGGCCTATTTAAGCTCCCTCCAGTTGGTTATGGAGTCGTTGGGCAACTCTAATAACCACAAAGTAGCTTCCCTAGATAGAGAAAAAGGGAAGAGTCTGAGTCGTATTGCATCCTGGCTTACTCCGGGCAACCTGTATGCCTTGCATATGCCTACAAAGTTCATTAGCTGCACGTTGGCATCATCCGCTGTGTGACCACTAAACACCCCTTTCATATTTAGTAACTGAATCATGGTTCTTGTAATGTCGAATTTGGCCCCAGCGGGCAGTGGTGGTGGCATAATTACTCCAGTTGACCCGACTTCATCAATATCTGGGTCATCATCATTGTCAAAGTACTGAGGGGAGAATATATGAGCTCTGTTTCCCCTCCCTTGTCGACCAGCATTTACCACTTCCTCTCTCTCATCTTCTGCATGTTGTAGTGCATCTTGTCGAGCTAGCTCGGCTTGCCTAGCTTCTTCAGCTATACGGGCCTCTCTTTGCTTGTGGTTTTCCATGTTACGCTGTGCTCTTTCAATTTATGGATTTAATGAAACAAGAGGATCTCCTCTATGTTCGGTGTTCTGGATGACTACACGCAAGTGCACGTGGTCGAACAAGTAGTAAATGGCTCAAGTAAGCCAAGTATCGATCCCACAGGGACTTGACTACGATAGCAAATCTACTCAAGTGTCAATAAACTGTAACTGTAAAGATGCAGACAACAATTTAAAGAAAAGTTTTTATATTTTGTTTCCTAATTTATACTAAGTCTAAAATGAATGTACAATTTGAGTCTGAACTATGAATGTGAGCATACTGAGGCTAAAACGAACATGTAGAGAAATTAATTATCGATACAAGTTGGTTAATCTTTCCTCCGGTTGCTAGTCGGAACTTATGCCTTCAGATTAAAACTCTCGTATTTAACCCAACTTAAGAATCATGAACCTTCCACTACATTTCTGTGATAAGAAGCAATTCATGTTCTAGCCATACAAAACCGATTCCGTGATTAACTAATGCAGCTTTCGGTATATTTCTATCTGAAGGTAAATCAATTCTCAATTTTCCCAAAATAAGAAAAGATCATATCCTATTAATTCACAGCACCAATTTATTGCTCTCTCGAGTGAAACCGGACTTTATAGATGTACATTAACATTGGCCAAATATTAATGCAGTAAGAACAAGAATTAATAGAACAACCATGGAAGAAAAGATGAAAAACCAAATGATCAACAATCACATTTCAATACAATTGTTCTTAACCTCGGCCAAAGTGAAATTACCACTCATTTGTGGATTAAACATCTCATCAAATGAGTGTAAATCCTTCTAAACAATTGAAAGAAGGAGAAAGAGACAGAGAAAAACCTAAGATTTTCGTCCCTCAACTGCCTGTAACCCGCGTTCTTGCTCCACCAAGTCAGCATTATAAAAATGAGTCCTAAGTGTGCTATTTATACTAGTAGGAATTTTTCCCGGAATAACAAGCAACGTGTCTGGAGTGCCATCGCGGAACACTGCCTCCGTGACACGGCCCAAACACGGAGGCTCTCTGGAAATTGCCTCCGGATGCCAAACGCGAGTGTCACCGCGCTGCCGGCGTGACACGCTGCACATGCAGCGCGTTGGCCTTCCTACGTCGTGCGGTTGCCCGGCGTGGCGCGTTCTTTGAGCGCCTTGGAGCCTGCCTCTTCTCGCGTGCCTGGCAGGGGCGTGGCACGGCGCTGGGCAGGACACACGCACGGCGTGGCACGCTGCCTGGCACGGCCCGCCTTGCCATGGCATGCTACTTGCCGACTTCCGCCATTTGCTCCCGACTCCATTCCTCTACTTCACCAACTTATAAATTAATTCCTCAAAATCATTGAAACCTACAAAAAAAGGACTAATCATGTTGGTTAGCACCTATATTCACATTTATATAAAATTACATGAAAATATATATAATTAATTAGATAAACAAGGTAAAACTAAGTTATAAAGTATCACTTGTACATGCTATTTTGCCCACGATCACTCTACTCCGAGTGCTTGGCATTGACCGAGGCTTGACATAGGTATCAAAAACACAAAAATAATACGTAATTAAATAACTACTAAAAAGTTAATTACAAGCTAATAACCTAGTTTCAGTCGTAATCCCAAGCAACGACGCTACTTTTTGATAACGCTCAAATCACCTCTTACTGAAGTGGTAGTGGACGTTGTCTATAAAGAACCCAACTAGAGTTGGGGTCGAACCCCGCAGGGAATACGGAAGATCTAGAATAATGTCGGTAATTGAACTTGTAAGGTCGTTAATTCAAAATAGGGGATTCTAAATCAATAATAAAAACAAGTATCAAAATTCTGATGTTAAGTCAATATCAAAGTATAACTAGGGTTTGTGTTCCCCATGGGTTCATAACTACTTCGGGTATACATTCGTGATTATCACCAATACTTACTTATAGAACTGATAACTTAGGTTTATTCTAATGACTAACCTATCCCTATTGAATGACTATACTCAATCACTCGACCAAGTCTCATGAGTGGTTTCAAAACAATCCGTTATCACTAAGTTCACAGATTTGACTATCCTCGACCACAGCTCAAGTTAATACAATGATTATCAAAATCAAGGCTATGTTGTAATTCTCTTTCCTAATCTCTACCTCTTTGACCAAATCAAGTAAAGAATTCCGGGCAAGTCTAATGTTGTCCACCGTTAAGAAATGTTTAAGCATGAAAGAGAATACAATATAAATATTTGTATTGGTTTTTAAGATCACTTTGTGCAACCCTATCTTGTTAATCCATCTTGGTTACCACAACCCTAGCTATGGACGTTTTAGCCTCTCATAGTTGTGAGATTGTGAATTGCATCATGATTAAAGACATCAAACAATACTTACAAGGATGGATGAGAAAAGCTTCCTTTGGTTACTCCACAAAATCTTGAAAAACAAGTAGTAAGAACAAAAAAGAATTCAAGAACAGGTTGATCACAGGATTAAGACCAACTCAATCGTCTCTTTCTCAATGTTTTCCCTTTAAAACTATCAAAACTGACATCTCCTATAAAAATAAAACCTAAAACATACTATGCCTATACAGACACAAGAATCACTACAAACCAGCAGGATGAATTTGCATATCTGTCACCACCGGTTCCACTGCAACTCGACCTACGTCGTATCATGCTCCTACGATCCTAGCTCGCGTACAATCTCGGCTGGCTAAATTCTGGCTAAGTGTTGGATCTGGGTACGACTCGTACCATCAACTCAGGACTCATACTGAGTTCCCATACTTCCAATCAAATATTTAGAAGTTTTTTTGAAATTCAACACAACCAGAATGGTACGACTCGTACCTTCATCTCCGCAGGTTGTACGTGCTTCTCGTAGAGAGTCGGACTCAAATGCAATTCTACTGGATTTCATACTTTGTGACTCATACAAGCCTACTACCTGGCGTACTGCACTGGAATCGTGGGTCACATCTTTAAACGCCAACGAGCTATACACACACACACACGCAGCTATTAGTACGACTAGTACCAGGTCGCTGCGATTCATGCGTAGTTTCGCGCTGCTCATTTGCACTTTTTAAAGCTATATTTTGCAATCTTCGTTCCAACATTTTTGTTTACCTTTGTAACAAAGGAAAAATTACCTCATATCCACATAAATATACCCAAATCCATGCTATTTTCTTAGTTTTGAGTGTCGAATGTGTTGAAAACCCACAGCACATCAACAGTCAGCGTCAAAATAGATTCTATGCATGTCACGACCCAAACGCGGAGGCCGGATCGCGACATGGGACAAAGAAAGGACTTGAGAGGGCCCAAGTCGACCCATAGCTTAAGCATACATCTAACTTCAGTCATTATAAGTGAAAGTCTAATCACAAGGCATAGCGGAAACATAAACGTAATTATAACATATTGTAACGTAAGGAAATCTCTAGACATACACATAAAAACAGGTACTGCATGACGTACAGAAAGCCTACACTACATATGATAGGTTGATGGGACAACACCCCAACTAACCCGGACAAGTACTGAAGCATAAAAGTCGCATGAATGTTTGTCAAACGGCCCTCGGAACATGAGGACTCACCAATAAGCTGAAAGTGCACTGTGATATGAACTAGATATGAGGATGAGCCTGAGTGCCGGAACCTGTATCATAAGACGATACAACATAGAAGTATGCGGATCAATAAGTGGAATGTACCGAGTATGCAAGGTAAGTAAAACGGATATTAAAATGTGTGATAGCTCATAAAACAGCATAAGAGTAGGACATCATGCTCATATCATAAATATCATAACATAATATATCATAGGGCTCAAGGTTTTCCAAGACATTCCACAGTAACTCTAGTGAAATCATAATCATGAGGAAAGCCATATTCAACATAGCTTGAGCCAATATACATAATTATAGACATGCATAAATCATGAGGAACAGTGGAAAATTCTCTTAACCAACATACCCCATATGAGCACACATGAAGCCCGACTTGCAACCTAGTCGGGAGGGTGTTGTACCTTGCAAGGTAGAACCATGAAAGTATGAATCACCATGAAAGGCCCAGTGGGCGGGGACAGTCACAAGGAGGTCCCAGCATCCCCCTACGGCAGCATGTAGTTTATGAGATTCGAGCGGAGACCTAGGCCCCGAACCTACAGGTGTTCGATACTGCTCCCCCAAAACATATATAATTTTAAAATCACAATTTGAATATTTTTTTTAACACACACACACAAATTTTAAATCATGTAATCATAAGCATGCTTGTAGATACGTGAACTAGCCATGAAACAATGCTTAATGAGTCAGCCAAAACATATTCATAATCATAAGTTTCATACATACTTGTAGATCATACCTATAACTTATCAATCATGATGGGTAGTTGGGTAAGTTCATATTTAAAAACCATAAATCATGCTGGCCTCGTAAATATGCTGTAATAGAAGTGAAGATCATAAGTAATTCATTATAGATCTTGCATAATTGAGCTCAATTGTAGAAATAGAAATCAATAATTTGATAATCAAAATAGTTGTAAATAAGTCAAAATCCATAAATATAATTCAAATCACAATTTAGAACAACCCATTTGCAAATCATTAGATTTTCATAAACATCGAATTAAAACCCTGATAGATTTTTAGTAGACTTCTAGTGATTACTAGAGAATGGGCATGGGTGTGAACGGATACACTCATTCGAGAACCCTACATACACAGAAGGATCTGATTCTCACACTTCCTTGATAGCCCAAAGGAGTGGAGAGAAATTGGAGAAATTCTCAAGCTTGACCATCCCAGGAAGAGCTCTAATTTGCATGCATGGAATGATAAGGCTTAGAATAGGTTTAAAACTTTTAAAACCCTACTAACTAAGCTTAAAATAACATAGTTTAGGACTTAGAAGCCTAGAAGCCGTAGAAAAGCCCTTAATGGTTCGACAGAAAATCTTATACTGCTAGAAATGATGAGTCGTTAGACAAATCACAGGTCATTTTGCCAACTAGTTAGGAAAATGACGAGTCGTTTAGCAATCGTGAAGTATACTAGAATTTCCCACTGCTGCTCAAACCACGGGTCACTTAGGCTTCGTTAGGCAAATGACAGTCATTTTTCTTGTCTGTGAAGTACACTAGAATTTCCCCCTGCTGCTCAAACCACAGGTCACTTAACAACTTGTTAGGCAAATGATGAGTTGTTTGCTTAATCTGTGAAGTACACAGGAATTTTCTACTGCTGCTCAAACCACGCATCATGAGCTCGTTAGGGATATTCCTATCTTTACAATGACGGGTGATGTGCCAACTCGTTAGTAAGACGACGAGTCACTTAACAGGTAGACAGAAACGATGGTGATTTGGCGACTCGTTATGTGCCCTGGTGAAAATTCTGTTTTCTCCATTTCAACTCCCAGGTTTGATCTTTAGGCTTCCGAGGGCCCATACAACAATATCTCCCCCTTGGGAACATACATCCTTGAATGTTGGAAAAATACATCGAAAAGTAGAGATACACAATTACATCATTATCAAATACTGATCATTTTAAGCCGAAAATTTATGAAGAATAACTACCTCCAATTCATATCACATAGTTGAACTGATCTCATACTTCACATACATCCATAAACATAAAAAGAAACTTGAACACATGAACTGAACATGAAAAACTAAATGGAGTCGCAGTGTAAAACTGGTACCTCCAAATCGGAACTGAGTCGGTCAGTATAAGTGTGGGTATTTAGCCATCATACTCGCTTGACTTCCACATAGCTCCTCAACATGTTGATTCCTCCCATAACACCTTCGTGAAACTACTTCTTTGTTCCTCGGCCTCCGAACCTGATGATCCAATATTTCAACTGGAACGTCCTCGTAGTTGAGGCTATCCTTTACACCAACGGCTTTGTCCACCGAGACTACTAGGGTTTGGGTCTCCCAAACATTTCTTCTAAAGCAACACATGAAACACAAGATGTGCAGAAAGATAACTCGAGGTAAGTCTAACTCATAAGATACCCTACCAACTCTTTTCATAAACCAGTAGGGACCAACATAACGGGGACTGAGCTTTCCTTTCTTTCAAGCCGCATGACTCCTTCATGGGAGATACCTTCAAGCTCACACAATCATCCACCTCCAAACTCAAATCCTCCTCCTCAAGGTAGCATGGCTGCAGTGACTCAGCGATTTTTAGCTTGTCCTTATCAACTGAACCTTCACCCATAGCCTCATAGACGAATCTGGCCCTATCATAGCTGCCTTACCAACCTCAAACCATCCGATGGGCAATCTACATCTCTACCCATAAAGAGCCTCAAACGGTGCCATCTGGATGCTAGAGTGATAGCTGTTATTATAAGCAAACTCGATCAAGGGCAAGTGATCATCCAACTTACTTTGCAGTCCATCATGCATGCTCAGCATGTCCTCGAGTTTGGATTGTTCGTTCTTCTTGGCCATCTGTTTGCGAATGGAAGGCCGTACTGAGCTTAACCTAAGTCCCAAGACCCATGCAGAAAAGACCACCAAAACTGAGAAATGGCGGGTGCCTCGTGCCGAGATAATGGAAAAAGGGCACTCCATGTAGTCGAACCAACTCTCGGATATGCAACTTGGCATAATCATCCACTAAGTCTGTGGTTTTCACATTGAGGAAATGTGCAGCCTTGGTCAATCTATCTACCACCACCCAAATAGAATCATAGTGTCGTCAAGTATGAGGTAGGCCTAATGGGAAATCCATATTAATATCTTCCCACTTCCAAGTGGAAATGTCACGAAGTACGCCTCCCGGCCTTTGATGCTTTACGACCTTTGTTTGCTGACAGTTCGGGTATTTAGCTATGAATTCTGCAATATTCTTCTTCATGCCATCCCACCAATAGATTTCTTGTAAGTGCGATACATCTTGGTGGCACAGATGGATAGAATACCTAGAGCCATGGGCCTCATGCAATATCCAGCTCCTCAAATCATCGCATAGAGCACATAGGCTACCACTGCTAATAAAGCACAACATCTCCCCCTTGGGAAGACCTCCACCTTCTGACTTCGGGCAGCTTCCTTTAGCTTTACCAAAATTGGATCCTCATCATGTATAGCTTCCATCAGTCACCAGGACGATTCTGACTCATTTTGCACAACAACAACGCCATTGGTTGGTCGGCCAACCTAACTCCCAACCTTTCAAGTCGATGGACATCTTTCACAGCTCCCTTCTTTCCCTCATCCACATGGGAATGAATCTCCATAGAGAGCCTACTAAGTGCATCCCCTACCACATTAGCCTTACCCGGATGGTAAAGAACACTCATATCGTAGTCTTTGAGTAGCTCTAACCACCTCCCTTCATCGTAGATTGAGTCTTTCTTCATGAACACATATTGTAAGCTCTTGTAGTACGTAAACACATCCACATGGACCCCATATAAGTAATTCCACCATATCTTCAATGCGAACACCACCGCAAGGGTTGGGTAATTCTTTTCATTACCTTCAGCTATCTAGAGGCGTATCTTTATCACTTTTCCTCGCTACATCAATATACACACCCGAGTCTGATTCTCGAAGCATCACAATACACCACAAAACCATTTGTACCCTTGGGTAGGGTCAACACCGAGTGTGATAGTAAATTGAGCCTTCAACTCTTGGAAAGCTCTTCTCACAAGCCTCCGACCATTGAAACTTCACCTTTTCTGGAGTCAACTTGGTCAAGGTGCCGCAATAGATATGAGAAACCCTCAAAAAAAATATCCGATAGTAGCCAGCTAAACCCAAGAAGCTCAGTATCCGAGGATTCACGAGTCTAGGCCAATTCTTCACCGCCTCAATTTTAAGAATCTGCTTTTATGCCCTCGATCGATACCACATGGCCCAAAATGCCACGAGTTCAGCAAAACTTACACTTGCTGAACTTGGCCTGGTGGAGATCCTTGAGGGTCTGCAGCACTACTCTCAAATGAGCAACATGCTCCTCCTCGCTTCAAGAGTATATAAGGATGTCATCAATAAACACAATCGTGAACATGTCTAGATACAACTTGAACACCCTGTTCATCAGGTCCATGAAGGCTGCAGGAGCATTTTTTTAGTCCAAAGACATAGTTCAAACTCATAATGTCCATACCACATCCTGAAGGCATCTTCAAGACATCGCCCTCCCGAACCACTGAGCTGATGATACCTGGACCTGAGTTCTATCTTTGAGAAACACTGGCACCCTAAAGCTGATCAAATATATCATCGATCGCGTAAAAGGATACCTGTTCTTAATGGTGACCTTGTTCAATTATCGATAGTCAATGCATATCCAAACCGAACCATCCTTCTTTCGAACAAATAAAACTGGTGCACCCCATGGAGACTTGCTCGGTCTGATGAAGCCTTTATCTTATAGGTCCTTTAGCAGTTCTTCAACTCCTTTAGCTCAGCTGGAGCCATCCTGTAAGGAGGGATAGAGATGGGTTGCCTATCGGGTAGAAGGTCAATGCAAAGAAATCAATCTCCGTTCGGAGAGACACCTGGAAAATCATCAGGAAAGACCTCTAGATACTCACACCACCGGAACTGACTGGATAGTTAGGGTCTCGGACTCAAAATCCTTAACTCTAACCAGATGGTACATGCAACCCTTAGAAATCATCTTCCGGGCCTTAAGATATGTAATAAATTGACTGCTGATACAGCCGAACTACCCTTCCACTCCAAAACTTATTCTCCTAGAAAACAAAATTCCACCGCACAGTTTCTACAATTTACAAAAGCATAACAGGCATACAACCAATCCATGCCAAGAATAATATCAAAGTCAGTCATGGCTAACTCTACAAGGTATGCGGAGGTGACTTTATGCAATATTATAGTGACTGAGCATCCTCTGCACTCGCCTAGCTACAACTGAATCACTGATAGGGTAGAAACCGAAAATGGATCTGATAAAGTCTTAGGACTAACTCCAAGCCATTAGCAATATAAGGACTCACAAAAGACAAGGTAGCTCCCGGATCTAGCAAAGCATAAACATCAATATGAAAAACATACCAACATACTAGTGACCCGTCTAGGAATACCTCCTTCTCCTGATGGGGTGCTAAAGCATAAAACCTATTTCGGCGTGGACCGCAAGCTAAACTAGTCGAGGCACCCTACTAAGGGGACGTGCTCTGGGCAGCAGGGAACTGACTACTGGCATGCAGGCTCCACCGACCCATGATTTGGCTGAGAACAGTCTGAGTCTGTGTAAAGGTTTCCACACCCAAAACAGCATCCCCAGCCGACTAGGCACCTCCCGGATGATTCTTAACACACTTCCTGAGTAGGAAAGTGTGCTCTGCACCACATGCTGCCTGGTCTCTCAAATCTGAGCCCTGCTCCTCTGATCCCTTCGGAATCTGGATGGCGTACTGGCTGATGATGGTGCTACAGCAATAGACCTATGTTGAGGCTGCTGGCGTTGTCCACCCCACTGATTTGACCAGAGAAGTCCCGTGGTTATGGTCCTAGTCCTCTTCAGCCCCCTCTCAGCCTCCTGATACACCGACTCCATCTATTGAGCATGCAACATAATATGAGGAAAATCTATATCCCGATGCAACATGGTGATCCTGCAGTCCTTATCTAGATAGTCCGCCACTCCATGCACAAAATGACTCACCCGAGCCCTCTGATTCACCACCAACTCTGGAGCATACTTGGATAAACGGGTGAACTCCAATGCGTACTCCTGAACGGACAGGTCATCCTATTTCAGATAAACAAACTCGACTGCCTTGAGCTCCCTCATCTCCCGAGAGGACCGATCAAAAATGTCGCGTGGAGACTCTTCCCAATCTATCGGGCTTACCCACTGCCCCTGTATCTCTCCTGCTTGAACCATATGTGAGCCACCTTTTAGCTGATAGAGGAGGTCAAGTAAACACACTCCCCATTATTCACCCCCATAACTTGAGTGATTTTCATAATCTCCTTAATGAAATCGTGTGGATCCTCATCCACCTTGGAACCAAGGAACTGCGGAGGTTCATCCTCAAGAAGTCTCTAATTTGGGACGCTGTCCTCAAAGAAAGTCTCTAATTTGAGTCGTTACTGCATTGCCATTCTATGGAATATGCGCAACAGCCTGCTGGTTGACATGAGCAGTCAAGGCTTGTGCCAACATCACGGATATCCGCACGAGCTTCGGCATGGGCAATTGGCTCTAGTGCACGGGGCTCCTGAACAGGTGGGGCCTGTTAGTGCCCATGATCATTGCCATCTTAGTGGCCTTCCTGGGTCAATTTCTCCTTCCGTTCATTCTTCTAGGAGCCATGATTCTACAATCATAGACCAACGCGAATTAGAAGGATAGAAGGACTTTCATCGCATGACATAGATCATGAAAAAGAAGGGAACATTTCCTAAACGTCTAAGTAGCCTCTTCTTCATAAGTGTGTGCACTTCACACCCATTAAAAAGACTCTACTTAATGACACTTTAAGACACCCTAGGACACTTCAAAACCTATGGCTCTGATACCAAGTTCTTCACGGTCAACGTAGACCCGAATCACGACACGGGACAAGGGACCCCGAGATGGCCCAAGTCGACCCATGGCATAAGCATACATCTAACTTCATTCATTATAAGTGAAAGACTTATCACAAGGCATAATGGAAACATAAACATAATCATAACATATCGTAACATAAGGAAATCTCTAGATATACACGCAAGCTGAGTACTACATACTGTCTGAAAGCCTCTACTACATACGATGGGTTGATGGGACAACACCCCAGCTAACGGACAAGTACTGAAGCATAAAAGTAGCATGAATGTTTGTAAAACGGCCCTTGGAACATGAGGACTCACCAATAAGTTGAAAGTGCACTTCTGAGATGATCAGATATGAGGATGAGCCTGAGTGTCGGAACCTGTATCATAAGACGATACAGCATAGAAAGTATGCGGTGGTAAGTAAAATGTACCGAGTATGCAAGGTAAGTAAAACGGATATTAAAATGTGTGTGCTAGATCTTAAAAACATCATAAGAGTAGTACATCATGCTCATATCATAAATATCATAACATAACATATCATAGGGCTCAAGGTTTTCAAGATATTCGTAATCGAAATCATAATCATGAGAGGAAAGTTGTATTGAACATAACTTGAGCCAATATACATAATCATAGACATGCATAAATTGTGAGGAACAGCGGGAGATTCTCTTAACTGACATACCCCATATGAGCACACATGAAGCCCGACTTGTAACCTAGTCGAGAGGGTGTGGCGTACCTTGCCAAGGGCAGTACCATGAAAGTGTGATATCACCATGAAAAGGGTCAATTGGGCTAGGGACGGAGTCACAAGAGGTCAACATACCTACGGCGGTCGTAGTTTATGAGATTCAGGGTAGATCCTAGGCCCCGAACCTACAGGTGTTCGACTAGGTGTTCGATACTACTCTCAAAATATATATAGTGTTCATAGTATAATATGCATGAGTTCATAGGCTAGTTAAATCATGATAATCATAAGCATGCTTGTAGATACGTGAACTAGCCATGAAACAAGGCTTGTGAATCAGCCTAAAACATAATTCATAATCATAAGTTTCATACATACTTGTGGATCATACCTATAACTTATCAATCATCAAATCATGATGGGTACTTGGGTATGTTCATATTTAAAAATCATAAATCATGTTGGGCTCGTAAATATCAACAATAGAAGTGAAGACCATAAATTATTTCATCATATATCTTACATAATTGGGCTTAATTTAGTAGAAATCAAAATAAATAATTTAATAATCAAAAATAGTTTTATAATATAATTAAAGTCCATAAAATATAATTTAAATCACAATTTAGAGCAACCCATTTACAAATCATTAGATTTTCATAAACATCTAATAAAAGCCCCGATACATATTTAGTAGACTTC
>JACEIK010017132.1:0-13359 GCA_018107945.1 Datura stramonium
TCCTATACCTCCTTAAAAGCCCAAGAATGAAATTGAAGGAATTGAGTGAAAAACTTGAAATCTCCCATTGAATCCCCTCTCAAAGTCTTGCATGCATGAATGGGAGTTTAGCATAGGTTGTCCTCTTACAACCCAGCTTTTCCAAAGCCAAAACGACGTAGTTTAGGGTCTCAAAGAGTAGAAAATTCTAAATTACCCTAAAAATTAAATCCCTGAAAACTATCCTGGATGGACCAATGACCGACACAATGGGTCGTGGCAACATAGCACGACTCATGGTATCAAGTCGTTGTGTCCACTACTTCATCACATGCCTCGGATCCTTCCCACGACTCGTCAGGATGATTCATGACTACAAAGGATGAGTCATTGGATCAACCGTCGTCAACTCCTTGACCAAATCTTGCTTTCCTTCCCACGAGCCTCACCACGACTCATGGTGACCTCCAATGAGTCATGGTTTACATCCATTGCCTACATTGGAACCTTCAACCCAAGAACGACGACGTGAAACAATGAGTCGTCCCTCTTAACCACAAATCGTGGGATGCCCCGTTGCTTCCTCCTTAGCCTAGGTCAAAACCTCCCCAAGACTGGTGACACTGACTCGTTGTTCCTGACAATGAGTCGTGGAACCGTCCATTGTCTCCACTATTTTCCCGACATCCCAAACCACGACAGTTTGTGACGACTCGTGGTACCCTACCACGAGTCGTAGCGTCATCCGTTCTATGATGTTTTTGCCAGTTTTCTGCACTATTCAAATTTAACTCTCGGGTCTATTCTTAGGGCTTTCCGGGGTATTACAATATCTCCCCCTTGGAAATATTCATCCTCGAATATAGGAAATAACCAGCAAACAGAAACATACAATAATCATACTCAAATTCTGACTATTTTAATCGAAATTTTCGCGGAATGACTACCTCCGAATAAAACCACATAGCTAAATTGATCTTATACTTCACATACACATTCAAACACATAAAAGAAACTTGCACACATAAACTGAACATGAAAACTAAATGGGATCATAGGGAAAAACTGATACCTCAAGTCGGAACTGAGCCGCTAGAGAAAAATATGGATATCTAGCCATCATATCTGCTTCGGCTTCCCACATAGCCCCCTCAACATGCTGATTCCTCCATAGTACTTTCACTAAAGCTACTTCTTTGTTCCTTAGCTTACGGACTTGACGATCCAAGATTTCAATAGGGATTTCTTCATAACTGAGGTTGTATTTTACCCTAATGCTATCTACCGGAACTAGCAAAGATTGATCACCCAAAAACTTTCTCAAAAGCGACATATGAAACACCGGATGAACAGAAGATAACTTCGAGGGCAAGTCCAACTGATATGCCACCTTACCAACTCTTCTCACAACCCGGTAGGGACCAACATAGTGGGGACTGAGTTTCCCTTTCTTTCCGAACCGCATGACTCCCTTCATGAGAGATACCTTTAGAAATACCGAGTCGTCCACATCAAACTCCAAATCCCTTCTCCTCACATCAGCATACTATTTCTGACGACTCTGAGTAGTTCTTAACCGGTCTCTTATCAACTGGACCTTTACCATGGCCTCATGAACCGAATCAGGTCCTATCATGGCTGCCTCACTAACCTCAAACCATCCAATGGGCGATCTGCACCTTCAACCGTAAAGAGCCTCAAACAGTGCCATCTAGATAATAGAGTGATAATTGTTATTATAGGCAAACTGGAGCAAGGGAAAATGATCATCCCAACTACCTTTTGAAATCCATAACACATGCCCTCAACATATCCTCGAGGGTCTGAATGGTTCGTTCTGCCTGGCCATTCATTTGCGAATGGAATGTTGTGCTGAGCTTAATCTGAGTTCCAAGTACCTTCTGAAAAGACCGCCAGAACTGGGAGGTAAACTAAGTACCTCGGTCTGAAATAATAGACAAGGGCACTCCATGAAGTTGGACCAACTCCCGAACATACAAATTGGCATAATAATCCATTGCATCCATGATCTTGACTGGTAGAAAGTGTGCAGCCTTTGTTAACTTGTCTACCACCACCCAAATGGAGTAATAGTGCCGGTGAGTATGAGGTAAACCTGAAGTATGCCTCCCGGCCTTTGATGCTCGACCTTCACTTGATGGCAGTTTGGGCATTTAGCTACGAACTCCGCAATATCCTTCTTCATACTATCCCACCAATAGATTTCTCGCAAGTCTCGATACATCTTCGTGGATCCTGGATGAATAGAATATCTGGTACCATGTGCCTCATGCAATATCCGAACTCTCAAATCACCTACATCTGGGATACATAAATTACCCTGGTACCGTAGCACACAATCTCCCCCTTGGGAGAAAACCTTCACATTTTGACTCTGCACCACCTCCTTCAGCTTCTTCAAAATGGGATCCTCATCTATCTTGGATTTAACATCAACCACCAAGGACGATTTTGACCCATTATGTGCAACCACACCGCCATTGGTCGAGTCGGACAATCTAATTCCAGTCTTGCAAGTTGGTGGAAATCTTTCACCAACTCCTTCTTCCCCTTATCCACATGGGACACACTCTCCATTGAGAGCCTACTAAGCGCATCTGCAACCATATTATCCTTTCCCCGGTGGTAGAGGAAACTCATGTTGTAGTCCTTTAGCAACTCCAACCACCTCCTTTGCTAAAGATTTAGATCCTTCTGTGTGAACACATATTTCAAGCTCTTGTGATCTGTAAATACATCCACGTGAACCCCATACAAGTAATTCTGCCATATATTTAATGCAAGCACCACCGCGGCCAACTCAAGATCATGGGTCGGGTAATTCTTTTCGTGAACCTTTAACTTTCGTGAGGCGTATGCTATCACCTTCCCACACTGCATCAACACACATCCCAATCTGACTCTCGAAGCATCACAATATACAACAAAACCATTAGTACCATCGAGTTAAGTCAACACTGGTGCTGAAGTGAGTCGGGTCTTCAATTCCTGGAAGCTTTTCTCACAATCCTATGACCGTTGGAACTTCACCTTTTTTTGAGTCAACCTGGTCAAAGGTGCCATAATAGATGAGAAAACCTCAACAAACCTCCAATAGTAGCCTTGTAGGCCTAAGAAACTCCGGATTTCTAAAGGATTCACCGGTCTAGGCCAATTCTTCACCGCTTTGATTTGGATTTTCTAGGAATCCACCCTTATGCCCTCACTTGACACGACATGGCCCAGAAATTCCATCGAGTCCATCCAAAAGTCACACTTGTTAAACTTTGCATATAGCTAACAATCCTTGAGGGTCTGAAGTACTACCCTCAAGTGAGCGGCATGCTCCTCCTCGCTCCGTGAGTATATAAGGATGTCATCAATGAACACAATCATGAACATGTTCAAATATTCCTTGAATACCCTGTTCATCAGGTCCGTAAAAGTTGCAGGAGCATTGATTAGTCCAAAAGACATAACTACAAACTCATAGTGGCCATATCGGGTTCTGAAGGCTGTCTTTGGAATGTCACACTCCTAAACTCTGAGATGGTGATATCCAGACCTGAGATCTATCTTCGAGAAACACCTGGCACCCTGGAGCTAGTCAAATAAATTATCAATCCTGGGCAAAGGGTACCTGTTTTTGACGGTGACCTTATTAAGTTGTGGATAATCAATACACATTCGAAGGGAACCGTCCTTCTTTCGAACAAATAGAACCGGTGCACCCCATGGAGACTTGCCCGGTGTAATGAAATCCTTATCCAACAAATCCTTTAACTGATCCTTTAACTCCTTTAGCTCGACCGGAGCCATCCTATAAGGAGGAATAGATATAGGCTGCATTTTGGGCAGTAGGTCAATACCGAAATCAATCTCGCTCTCCGGAGGAACACCTGGATAATCATCAAGAAACACCTCTGAATATTCGCACACCATCGAAACTGTCTGAATAGTCGGGGTCTCGGACGCACATCCTTAACCCTAACTAGGTGGTACACACAACCCTTAGAGATCATATTCCGGGCATTAATATAGGAAATAAATCGACCAGCTGGTATGACTAAATTACCCTTCCATTCCTAAACAGCCTCCCCCGGAAATTGGAATTCCATTGCACGGGTCCTACAATTAATCAAAGAATAATATGCAAACAACCAATCCATACTAAAATTGATGTCGAAATCAGTTATGGCTAGTTCTACTAAGTCCGCAGAGGTAACCTTATGCAACACCGTAATGGGGAAACCTCTATATACCCACCTAGCTACAACTGACTCACCAACTGGAGTAGATACGGAGAAGGGTTCAGATAGAATTTAAGGACTAACTCCAAAACTAATAGAAATGTAAGGGGTCACAAAAGACGAGGTAGATCCCGGATCTAATAAAGCATAAGCATCGGTATGGAAGACTTTCAACATACCTGTGCCACATATAGCGAAGCCTTCTTCTCCTGGCGAGGCAATTGAGCATAAACCTGTTCCGGTGCTGACCACCTGCCGAACTAGTTAAGCTCCCTACTGAGGGGGTTGTGCTGCTGGAGCGATAGAACTGGCTTCAAGAAAATCTCTAATCCTATGCCCGGGTTTTCCACACTCGAAACCAGCATCCGCACCGACCAGGTACCTCCCGGGATGATTTTTGCCACATCTCGCACACGCTGGGAAAGTGCGCTCCACCTGCATGTTACCATGATCCTTCGTGCCTGCTGCCCTGCTCCTCTGGTCTCCCTTGAACTTTGATAGCATGCTAGACGATGATGGAGCTGGAGCAGTGATCCTATGCTGAGACAGTTATCGTGATCCACCTCCTGACCTGGTCTGAGAAACCCCGTAACTATCGGTCCTGGCCCTCTTGGCCTCTCTCTACCTCCTATAGACCAACTCCATCTGTTGGGCATGAAATACAATACGGGGAAACTCGATGTCCAAGTGTAGCATGGAGATCCAGCAATCCTTATCCAAGTAATATCTGCCGCCTTGAGCTCCCTCATCTCCCAAATGAAGAACCGATCCATGAATGCGGTGTGGAACTCATCCCAACCTATCATTCCTACACCCACTCCCCTAGCACCTCTCCATTGCTTGAACCATATATGTGCTACCCCCTTGAGTTGATAGGAGGTCCAATCAACACATTCCCCATTATTCACCCCATAACCTGGGTGATCTTCAGAATTTCCTCAATAAAGTCACATGAGCCCTCACCCTAGCAGCTGCTGCATTCCCATTTTGTGGATAATGGGCCACCGTCTGATTCTGGATACGGGCTGTCATGGCTTGTGCCAACATCTGGATCGCCGCCCTAAACTTAGCATGGGCGGCTGGCTCTGGTACGTGCTCCTCATGAACGGGTGGAGCTGGCTGATGCTCTCCATCATGGGCACCCTCATGATCATCACCATTACCATTCTTCCTAGCATTTACTCAGCGTGGAGGCATGATTCTGCAAACGCGAATAACATGAATTAGAGGAGTAAAAGCCGTTCATCGCATGACACAGATCATGAAGGAAGGGAACATTCCAAAATGTCTAGTAGCCTCTTCGTCATAAGTGTGGCGCGCTTCACAACCATGAAAAAGACTCTACTTAACTCGACTTTTAGACACCCTAGGACACTTAAAACCTATGGCTCTGATACCAAGTTTGTCACGACCCGCACGTACACCCGAGTCATAGACACCAGACAAGGAGCCCAGAAAGACCCCAAGTCGACCTAAGGCATGAGCATACATCTATTTCATTCACATAAGCGGAAGACTTAACATACGAAAAAGTAAACATATCATAATAATGGAGAAAATACAATACATGATCCATACATGAAGGTTGAATACAACTTATAGTCTGAAGAGCCTCTAATCGTGAAAGACGGGTTGATGGGACAACACCCCAACTAACCCTACGATATTGAAACTGAAAGAGAAACAATAGAGTCTAAACATATGGCCCTCGGAACATAAAGACTCACCAAATAAGCTGATTGCGAACTCTGAGGAGCTACTTAGGAGGGTGAGCCTGAGAGCCAGGTCTTGTATCATGAAAAGATACAACATAGAAAGTATGCGGTCAGTATGCTGAATGTACTGAGTATGCAAGGTAAGTAAAATAGATATTTAAAACATGTATAAAACTCATAAGTGATCATAGGAATAGGATAACATGCTCATAACATAATTATCATAATATGACATAGGGCTCAAGGTTTTCGAAACATTCGTAACGTAAAAATAATCATAATCATAAATAAAGATCCTTACTTAACATAACTTGATCTAACATTAATAATCATAAACATGCATAAATTATGAGGAATAGTGGGAGATTCTCTTAACCGAAATACCCCATATGAGCACATATGAAGCCCGACTTGTAACCCTAGTCGGGAGTGTGTTCGTACCTTGCCAAGGGTAGGAACCATGAAGGGCGTGATCACACATGAAAAGGACCAATTGGGCCAGGGACAAACATGAAAGGGTCCCAACATACCTATGGTGGCACGTAGTTCATGAGATCTGGGCTTAACATGGACCTCAAACCTACTCGGTGTTCGATACTACTCCCAAAACATATATAGTGCTTAAAATAATACATACATGAGTTCATGGGCTAGTCAAATCATGATAATCGTAAACATGCTTGAATATACGTGAAACTAGCCATGACTTGAGGCCCGTGGGTCGGCCAAAAACATTATTCATGATTGATAAAATTTATGCATACTTATAGATCATGCATATAGCTTGAAATTCATAAATTCATAATAGATAACATAATAATTTAATAAATAAATTCATAATTCATGTTGGGCTTATCAAATACAATGATGGATCAATGGATCATAAATCGATTCATCATGGGGCATGCATAATAAAGCTTAATTCTTTAGAAATTCAAAATCAACAATATTATACTCAATTTAAATCTCAAAGATGATCAAAATCAGTAGATTAAGATAAGATTTCAAAATCACAAGACCCATAATTAAATCATTTACTTTTATACAAATCAAATACAAAACCTTATGAGTTCTTGATAATTTATAAGTAAAATCATTGAGTAGGAGCATGGGTGTGGAAATCCACCCATTGAATATCTTACACACCTGGAATTATCAACTCCTATATCTCCTTAAAAGCCCAAGAATGAAATTGAAGGAATTGAGGTGAAAAGCTTGAAATCTCCCCTTGAATCCCCTCTTAAAGTCTTGCATGCATGAATGGGAGTTTAGCATAGGTCATCCTCTTAAAACCCAGCTTTTCCAAAGACAAAATGACGTAGCTTAGGGTCTCAAAGAATAGAAAAGTCTAAATTGCCCTTCAAATTAAATCCTTGAAAATTGTCTCGGATAGACCAACGACTGACCCAACGGGTCGTGACAACATACCACGACTCGTGGTATCGAGTCGTTGAGTCCACTGCTTCATCAGATGCCTCGGATCCTTTCCACGACTCATCAGAAAGAGCTGTGACTACAAAGGACGAGTCGTTGGATCGACCATCATCAACTACTTGACCAAATCGGGATTTCCTTCCCACGAGCCTCACCATGACTCATGGTGACCTACAATGAGTCGTGGTTTCCATCTGTTTCCTGCACTGGAACATTCAACCCACGAATGACAACGTGATACAATGGGTCGTCCCTCTTAAATATGAATCTTGGGATGCCCCGTTGCTTCCTCCTAAGCATAAGTGCAAACCTCCCAACGACTGGTGACAACAACTCATTGTTCCTGAAAACGGGTCGTGGAACCTTTCATTGTCTCCACTATTTCCCCAAATTCACAAACCACGATAGCTTGTGATGACTCGTGGTAACCTTCCATGAGTCGTAGGATCGTCCGTTATTTGATATTTTTGCTAGTTTTCTATACTTTTCAAATTTAACTCCCGGGTCTATTCTTAGGAGTTTCTGAGGTATTACAACTTGGCTCTATAGCACGATCTGAGAAGAATGAAAGATAACCATACTATCATGCCTCGTAGCCCTGTGCTTGTAAAATGTGGTGCACAACACATTTATAAGCAAGACTCTTCTAATCATGGCTTGCAGACTCCCTAGGATACGAATTGCTCTGATACCAAGTTTGTCAAACCCCACCATGGGAGGCATGACTGGCACCTAGTGACACACTGGAATCCGACTTACCTAGATGGCTTATGCATGCCTGGTGCACACCTGCAACTCAGCTCAAGAAAACAACGGCCTATATCTCGGTTGTAAACACAGCCTTCGTCCAACAAGGCTACATAGCCACCTGTAAAAGAAAACATCTAACCAGCAACAAGAAAATAAAGGTAATCCTATGCGAGCCGACAAGACCACCATGATGTCTAGTTATAACTGAAATGTAAATCAAGCACTAAACTATGTTATGGTCGACAAGGCCACTAACTGACAGCTAAACAAGGCCCCACATGGCCAACATACAAGCTAACCACAGGGAATCCATAACATCTGGAAGCCTCTGGGAGTAAAAATAGTGGACGGGATAGGGCCTCGGCTTACCTATATGCTAAAAAAAGAAAGAATGAATCTTTACCACCTGGAAACTCCAAAAGAAAGGAGCTGGCCAAACTGCCAACTTTGAATAACTACTACTGAGGATCCTGAGTCCTGTCTGTCTAAACCTGCAGGTAAGTAATGCAGCGCCCCAGGAAGGGCGTCAGTACAATGTGTACCAAATATTTAAGGTAGTCTGTTAATGGCTAGAAGTAAGTAGAATGAAGGGCAGAAAGATTAACCTGTAAGCCCGCTTATTTGTAATATGCATCTAGCAAAACACTACATGTAAATGAGCTAAAACTATATAACTATACATCCAAAAGCTATAACTAGCAGGCAAGAATACAAAGAAGAACCTCACCTAGCCCCCATAAGCCTGGAAGTTATAAGCAACACAAAAATAACCCACCCGGGCCCCCATAAGCCCTTGCAAGTACACCTCAATCTATATACCCCTATCCAAGTTACTATGACTCTACTGGTGCTATAGTCAACCTACCTATCCCCCTGGGTCTGCAACTGAACCCGCTTGGCTCCTGATCTGTAGTTGTGTCTGAGTCTAGTGGACTCCTGATATATACAGCCTGGGCACCAGGCTCAATGGGGGTGTGGTGCGGATACGACATAAGATAGTCCAGCCATGGGATGCACTGTATGAGGCCCTCAGACCTCATCTTCGTCCCTCGCGGATGGCATGCCGCTCCTTGGAGCAACATTATCGAGCCCCTGGCGGGCGACGACATCGCTAGTAACCCTGGGGTGGTCACGAAAGGCTCCTATATAAGGGAAACCCCAAGCGAGGTGCTATACTAAAATCTAAATCTAGCCTCTCAAAGGCGTATATGTCCTTCTAGGTCTAACGCAATCGTTGCTCGCCCCTAGAATGGTCTGTAAGGCTGCTAGTAGACACACCCCATGCACCTGTATCTGTTTAGAGGATCCTGGTAGTGATGATGATCTCTAATGGTCTAGAATGGATAGGGAGAGATCTAGAGTGGCCAAATAATACTCTAAACGTTCTGCTCGGACCACTAATACTCATAAACAACTGTAGGATCGTGGATGATTAATTCCTTAGTTCCTCTACTTAAAATGACTGTAAGACTGTTACTGATCGAACATGCTTTTGAGCAGACGACCCCTAATCCTCCACAGGCAGCTTACTTGACATTCTTAGCCTGAGGGTAGTACTTTACTAACATGGTTCTAGTCCTTTAGACCTTATCTTTGTCTGATCAGATCTTATTTGACTTTTCTGGGCAATTCCTAACCTTATATACATGTTTATATAGATCTATGCACTCACAGCAATCTGCACATGCGTATCTTATAAGAATAGGCTGGGGCACTGGCCCTGCCTCTAGCTGCTAATCAGGTCCCCTTCCTTAGGGTACCCACGGTCCTATTTGACTTGGACGACTGGGCTGGCTTTCTGGGCAACCTGTATGAAAGCTACTACGTCAACTGGGACTGGCAATCATTGCTAATAGCTAACTAGATGGCAGGCTGTCACTCAGTTCACTAGACAACCCTAGGCCGCTGACTCTAAAATATGGCCTTCCCAACTAAATTTCTGGCCTTGGGGCGTAAGGGTATGCCAATGGACTTTTGGTGTGCTTCACTAACAATACAGGCGCCAAACTAGTGGTTATATCACCGAACTACGCCTATGTTGTTCAACTTACTAACTTAGGCCTAATAACTATATACGAGCTTCTAAGGTCTAGGCCTAACAATATAACATCCGATTCTACTAACACAATGAATTGGAGAACTAAGGAGTTTCTATGACGCTTCTGGCGTATGTCACAGTTAACACGTTCTTTCCCGACAAGGGATATGCAATATAATCCTTATCCGTTTTCTAGTAGCTAATCCCAACATAAGTAATTGTAGTCTACTAATAGCAGCTAATCATAACATATCTAATCCTTATATGCTAGAAACAACCAATTACAACATGTGAAATCATTATCCACGTTAAAGCATAGCTCGTATCACTATACGACGAGAATAACATGCCGAAGGAATAAGCCATACATACCTCGAATGTTGATTCTGATTATCTGATGAGTTTCAGTTGTGTTCAACAACTCCTTCAAGTTGTAGCCGTAATACTGAGAGAAAGGGACTAATTTGAATATCAAATTCAGCCAAAATTACAACATTCAATACTAATAGTAATAATACTTCAACTTCATCAAATATGGTCGAAAATGTATAATTTCCTGGGAATTCAGAAGGAAGAAATTCCTACTTGAAGCCTATGATTGTATAGGAATGAATTTGGAGAAATTTTGATCCTTTCAACTCAGTGGAGTTCCAATTCGCCGGGGGTATTTCGAGAAACTAACTCCATAGTAATGATCCTTGCAAGCTTATAACTCAATACCTGAAGTTAATTTGAGTTTGGATGACGTTTGGCAACTTAACTGAAGGAAATTTACTTTTAAATGGTTGGGCTCTCCTATTCTGGTCGAAGGTCTCATGTTTGAAATGAGACCAAGTGATCCAACTAAACTTATATAAAACTTGGGTGGTGGACAAGGGGTCCATGTCACGGACCCCATCGTGGCAATTCTGGGCCGTGTTATGGAGCCCATCGCGGAGGGAGAGGGTCCGTGTCACATTGCCCTTTTGGCAGCTTGTCCGGCCTTCTCCCTTGCAACCTCGATTGTGCGCTCATTCGACCTTTTTCCGGGCCCTTCCACAATGTGTCACACCCTAAAACTCTTGACTAATATATGAATACACCGAATAAATGTTAGGAACTTACGAGGTGTAACAGTTCACCCCACGGGTCACTGGACGACTCATCTTGTGACTTGGTGTAGAAAATCCTATTTTCTCCGTTTGAACTCCCGGGTCTGATCTTAGGGTTTTCTGGGTATTACAATTAGCAATTAGGGGGGATGGGTGCCAAGAAGAGGGGATCAAAAAGGGACATTTTCTTGTAATGTGGTTTTCAAGAAGAAACAGTTCAAAAGGCTCAACATTGGCTAGTAACGACAGACATTTTCGGAAGTCATTTTTGGGTAGAGTGACTAGTCAAATGAAAGCCTAAAATCATGTTCTAAGTGCAGCTACATCTAGGAATTCGCCTTGAATCACACTTAGGGAAAGTTCTAGACAAGAAGCTGTGCATGAGATTCACAAAGATCTTTACCACACAAGGCATCACACCCAAAGAGTCCATAAAAGTCATTATCATTACAATATTTTGATTCAAGACATTAGAGCATGTGAATTCATAAGCCAAACAAGGAATCTACAATGTATGACAAAAGAATGCTTCATTTCTCATTTTCATTCCACATCTCAAAAGTATTGGTGGAACCTCTCAAAACAGCTCCATAGAAGACTCAAAAAATACATGGCATTTTTTATTAAGAGAGTCACCTCACAATCTATCATCAGAAAGTGTCAACCCGGTTCAACATCAAAAAGAAAATAAAAATAAAAATGTTCCTTGGGAAAGAACCATGGTATGAAGAAAACATTTGGAGTTTGATTTAATATAATACTATTTACACAGGTCAACACAAGATTTGGGTCCCAATATAGCATTTGGAAATTCAAAGCAAAGACCTATTTTTCAGCATTAACATCCAAAAATTATTCCTTTCATCATATTCAATTTTATCAAAATGACTAGCCAAACAAGGAAATCATCAACAATAATAAAATGAGCCTGACAAAGGCTCAAAACTTCTCATTGGAATACAAAAGCCTGACAAGGCTATATCATGCTATAAACAAAATAAGTCACAAATAACCAACCAGAAAAACACTCATCCCACCCCAACTCAAATATTACATTGTCCCCAATGTAAGCATGGAAAATAAAGGGGAAAGAAACTCCTAGATTGGGTAACTCCTCCTTATTCACATTATAAGATGCACATGCTCCTGCCTCTCCATCAAAGCCTTCATCACCCAGATCTTTAGCATCATCTCCCAAGCCCTCAAACAAATCATCAATGGGGCCTCAAACTGTAGAAGGGGCAACCATTTTGGCATCAAGAGCACTCAGGTCAGGCACCTCCATGGATGTCTGACTTTTCCACTCCCTTACTTTAGTGTGGAGAGAGGTGACAGCTCCTTCCACAACTGTTATACCCCGGGAACCCACGGATCAGACCCGAGAGTGAAACAGGGAAAATTTGGAAAATGTTGCAGCAGTGCAGGAGGAGTCATCTACAATTCGTTAGAAGACTCGTGAGGAGACCCCACGAGTCATTAAGTGGATCGTGGGATGGTTGGACTGAGCTGAGGAGTTGAGGTCTCCACGGGTATGGAAATGACTTGTGGTCGCCACCACGAGTCGTCAGGTCCACCATGGGGTAAGGTTGCGGATTTAATTAAGGATGAGGCAATGTACTTGACGGAAGCCAGTAATGAGTCGTTGCCTCGGGGGACGAGTTGTGATGTCCTCCGTTAAGAGCCCAGGTGACAAATTCCTGTAGACTTGACGAAACGACCCAACGACTCATTGTCCCTGGTAATGAGTCGTCAGGTCGCCCGTTGGAGTCTCTCGACAGTTATTTCCTACGAATTAGTAAGGGCCTTCTCGTAATTTCCTACACTCCAAAGACCTAAACTACGTCCTTTTGAGGTCAGGATAAGGTCTTTTAAGGGGAAATCATTCATGATAAACCTCATTTGATGCATGTAATAGTAGAGAGGAAAGAGGTAGGGGATTTAAGTAATCTTCTTCAAGTTCTTCAAGCTTCCATCTAAGGGCTTTTCAAGGGAGTTAATAATCGAGAAGTTCCAGGTATGTGGGGTTTTGAATGGGTGGTTTAGTCCCTACCCATGCCCAATTTCTCCCTCATTCTATGTTTAAAGTTACCAAGACTTGATGG
>JACEIK010017133.1:0-13359 GCA_018107945.1 Datura stramonium
TCATAAATCGATAAATCATGTAATTCATTTCATAAATCGTAAATCATTCTTCAACATGTGGGCATTGCCCAATACTTTAACATACTCAATTCTTTCAAAATAAGCTCATAAACATGGGAACTTGAATCATGCTTTTTCCATCATCAATAAACTCAAAATATTGAATATCCATCATAAATCATAACTTTCATGAACCTTCATCAATGGACATTTTAGATTTAAAAAGATTGAAACACGATTTTAAAGAAAATAACATAAAATCTGCCCATTATTCATAATTCAATAATTAAAACTCAATTAAATCATATCCATAAAGAGAAATAACACTGTCATGCGTTTGGGTAAAACCCCATAGAACTTGAATAGGAGAATTCATGATTTAATCGAAATTTGGGCATAGGTGTGAAAGGATTCACCCATTCGAAACCCTACATACCTAGAAATGGACCGATTTCAAAGTTTCCTGAATACCCACAAAGAAATTGATGGAAATTTTGAGAAGAATACCTTGAATCTCCCTAAAACCTCTCTAAAAGCTCTTGCATGGGAATGGGTATGCATTAGGGACTTAACCCATCTTGTCACAGCTAAAAAAACCAAAGAATGACGTAGTTTAGGGTCTCAAAGCATGGGAAAGTCGAAATTGCCCTTAATGAAATTTCCCTAAAAACTGCTCTGCCCCGACCACGACTCATATCACGAGTCGTACCACGAAGTAACGACTCGTGGTCACCACTTCTCAATCCTATGAATCTGGCAACGAATCGCATACCATGACTCATAGTACTCTTTTACGGGTTGTACTGACAGTCGTGGTATCATCCACCCTTACCAATTACGACTTAACCACAACTCCTTATCACGACTTGTTGCTACAACCATGACCCGTGACGACGACTCACTCTGGCACCACTGAGAAAATTAACCACAGCTTCTTGCCATGAGTCGTAACTACACATCATGATTCGTAGGACTACTCGTGGTATAACCCCGGGATACCAATATCCATCACGACCGGAGTTACGATTCGTGGGTCCTCACCACAATTCATACCACGAGTCGTCTTGGTGCAAAATTTGAGGTTTTTCTGCAGTTTTCAACTTTTCACTTCCAGGCCTACTCCTACGAACTTTTGGAGTATTACAGTATCTCCCCCTTGGGAACATTCTTCCTCGAATGTTAGGAACAAGCAGAAATCAGAGACATACAATTATCATCCTTAAATATTGATCATTTTAACCGAAATTTTCACAGAATGACTACCTCCGAATAGAACCACATAGCTGAACTGATCTCATACTTCACATACACATTCATACACATAAAAGAAACTTGAACACATGAACTGAACATGAAAACTAGATAGAATCATAGAGTAACACTGATACCTCAGGTTGGAACTGAGCCAGTAGAGAATAAATGTGGATATTTAGCCATCATAGTTGCTTCGGCTTCCCACGTAGCTCCCTTAACACACTGGTTTCTCCATAAAACCTTGACTGAGGTTACTTCCTTGTTCCTTAGCTTACAGACTTGACGATCTAATATTTCCATCGGAATTTCTTCGTAGCTGAGGCTGTCTTTTACACCAATACTGTCAAATGGAACCACTAAAGCTGGATCTTGCAAACACTTCTTCAAGAGGGACACATGAAACACCAGATGTACTGAAGATAACTCGGAGGGAAAATCCAACTCATACGCCACCTTACCAACTCTTCTCACCACTCGGTAGGGGCCAACATATTGGGGACTGAGTTTCCCTTTCTTTCCAAACCACATGACTCCCTTCATGGAGATACCTTGAAATGCGATCATCCACATCAAACTCCAAATCCCTTCTTCTCACATCAACATATGATTTTTGACACGACTCTGACGGTTTTAAAACGGTTCCCTTATCAACTGGACCTTTACCATGGCCTCATGAACTAAATCCAGGCCCTATCATGGCTGCCTCACTAACCTCAAACCATCCGATGGGCAATCTACACCTTCGCCGTAAGAGCCTGAAGCGGTGCCATCCCGGATGAGTGATAGATGTTATTATAAGAAAACTCAATCAGGGAAAATGATCATCCCAGCTGCCTTTAAAATCCATAACACATGCCCTCAACATGTCCTCAAGAGTTTTGATCGTCTAGTTCGGCTTGACCATCCGTTTGCGGATGAAAGTGTGCTGAGCTTTGACTTGAGTCCCAAGTCCCGCTACGGAAAGACCGCTAGAACTGGGAGGCAATTGAGTACCTCGGTCTGAAATAATATACAAGGAAACTCTATAAAGTCGAACCAACTCCCGAATATACAATTTAGCATAATCATCCGGCGAACCCGTGGTTTTGACCGGTAGAAGTGTGCAACCTTAGTTAACCTATCTACCACCACCAAAATGGAATTATAGTGTTGGCGAGGTAGGCCTATAATGAAATCCCATATTTATATCTTTCCCTTCCCAGTGGGAATGCTAATATCTGAAGTACACCTCGACCTTTGTTGCTCGACCTTCACTTGCGCGACAGTTTGGAAACTTGGCTACGAACTTTGCAATATCCCTCTTCATACTATCCCCACTAATAGATTTCCCACAAATCTGTTACAACTTGGTGGAACCTGGATGGATGGAATATCTGGTACCATGTGCCTCATGCAATATCAGAACTCTCAAATCATTAACATGCAGGACACATAAACTGACCCGGAGTATCGTAGCACACCATCTCCCCCTTAGGAGAAAAAACCTCCACCTTTTGACTCTGCACCGCCTCCTTCAACTTCCTCAAAATTGGATCCTCATCTTGCCTGGATTTAGCATCAACCACCAAGGACGATTAGGCCTATTACTGCCACGCAACACGCCATCGGTCGAGTCAAAGTCAATCTAACTCCCAACCTTGCATGTTGGTGGACATCCTTCACCAACTCCTTCTTTCCCCATACGTGGGACACCTCTCCATAAAGAGCCTACTAAGTGCATCCGCAACCACATTAGCCTTGCTAGGGTGGTAAAGAACACTAATATCATAGTCCTTTAGCAACTCCAACCACCTTCTTCTTTGAAGATTGAGATCTTTCACATTGTAGACACATATTGCAAGCTCTTGTGATCCGTGAACACATCCCATGGACCCCATACAAGTAATGCCGCCATATCTTCAATGCAAACAACACCGCGGCCAACTCAAGATCATGGGTCAAGTAATCCTTTTCATGAACTTTCGGTTGATAGAGGCATATGCTATTACCTTCCATCTTGCATCAACACACATCCCGAGTACAACTCTCGAAGCATGCAATACACTACAAATCCATTAGTACCCTCAGGTAAGGTCAACACTGGTGCTGAGGTAGTCGGGTCTTGAACTCTTGGAAGCTTTTCTCACAAGCGTCCGGCCATTGAAACTTCTGCTTTTACGAGTCCAGCCGTCAAGTGTACTTTAGATGAAACCCGCAATAAAACTCCGATAGTAGCTAGCTGAAGCGAAACTTCAAATTTCCGAAGGGTTCACCGGCCTGGGCCAATTTTTCACCACCGCTATTTTCTGTGGTCACCACTTTATGCCTTCGCTTGACACCAAATGACCCAAAAATGCCAGCGAGTACAAAAAAAAAATTCACATATGCCGAACTTTGCGTATGGCGGCAGTCATGAGGGCTTGAAGTACTACTTTTTCAGGTGAACGACATTCTCCTCCTCGCTCAGTAGTATATCAAGATGTCATCGATGAACACGATGTGAACATATACAAATATGGCTTGAACACCCTATTCATCAAGTCCATAAAAGTTGAAAGAGCATTTGTTAGTCCAAAAGACATAACCACAAACTCATAATGGCCATACCGTATCCACAGAAAGGCTTCTTCGGGATATGCTCTCCCGAACATGGAGCTGATGGTACTAGACCTGAGGTCTATCTTCGAGAAATATTTGGCACCCTGAAGGTTTGGTCAAACAAATCATAAATCTGGGTAGGGGTACCTATTCTTGGCTTCGGTGACTTTGCCAATTGACGATAGTCAATGCACATACGAAGGGAACCATCCTTCTTCCGAACAAATAGAGCGCGTTGCACCCATGGAGATTGGCTTGGTCTAATGAAGCCCTTATCCAACAGATCCTTCAAGCGATCCTTCAATTCCTTTAGCTGAGCTGGAGCCATCTGTAGGGAGAAATAGAGATAGCACGTGTATCGGGTAGTCAATGCAGTCGTTTCCCTCTTAGGAGGAACACCTGGCAAATCATCGAGAAAAACATCCGGATAGTCACACACCACTAGAACTGATTGGATGGTCGGGGTCTCGTACTTAACATCATAACCTAACTAGATGATACATACGCCCTTATAAAATCATTTCCTCAGCAGCCCGGATATGAAATAAAGCCGGCCGAGTGAGTACAGCGAGTTACGCTTCCACCCCAAAACTTACTCACCCGGAAATTGAAATCTCCTGCACTGGTCCTGCAATTAATCGAAGCATAACTTATCAACAATCCATCACGAAGAACAACATCAAGAAGTCAGTCATGGCTAACTCTACAAGTGCAAGGTAACCTTATACTAACACTGTGATCGGGCATTCTCTATATGCTCTTCTAGCTGACCGAATCACCAACAGGGGTTGAAACTAAAAATGGTTCTGACAAGGTCTCGGGACTAACTCCAAGGCTACTAGCAAAGTAAGTGAGGAAAGATAAGGTAGCTCGAATCTACCAAGGCATAAACATCAATATGAAAGACATGCAGCATACTTCTTGACCACATTTGGCGTCTTGCTCCTGGCGTGGGGCAGGGCATAGAATCGGTTTTGGCGCCCGCCACCCCACTAGTCAGCTCCCTGCGAAGCGAATGGGCTGGAGGCTGCGTGTCACGGTAGTGCGTGCACGACCCTTATCATCACCCTTTATAGCATATGGTAGCTCAGCACATGTGCCCATATCTACCACAACCATAGCAAACATCTGACCCAAGCAGGCACTCCCCGGCATGACTCTTGCCGCACTTCTCGTAGGCCGGTATGCTCTGGCAGGTTCCTCGATCACGACCTTGAAGCTCTGCTCCTCCCGTCATCCACTGGGTCTGGATGGAACACTTACTGATGATGGTGCTGGGGCTAGTGATCTCCGTTGAAACTATGGACGGAAGCCCACTACCGGACCTCTGCAATTGCCCAGAAACATGGCTATCCGTCCGAGCCCTCCCTCTTCCCTAGCATGAGCGCCTCCATCTTCTAGAGCGTCAAAAACTATGCGAGGAAAGTCCATATCTGGTGAAGCATGGCAGTCCTGCAATCCTTGTCTAAATAACAGCCACACCATGGTGAATCGGCTCACCCCGCGCCTGCTAATCCATCACTAAATTTGGGGCGTACTTTGACAAATGACTGAACTCAAGCAAAATACTCCAGCAGCTTTGTCATCTTTCACACGATTGAGTTTCTGAAATTCAACTTCTTTCAACTCCCTCATCTCCCGAGGGAAGAACATGTCGAGAAATACCATGTGGAACTCATCCCAGCTGATAGGGCCACGCCGCTGCCTTGCTGTCCTTCCATTACTTGTACCAAATATGAGTGGCCTCTTTTAGGCGATAGAAGGCGATTCGAAACACAGTCCCCATTTATCACCCCATAACCTGGCGATCTTCAAGATCCCTTCCAATGAACTCATGTGGATCCTCGTCCACCTTTGATCCCGTGAACTCAGGAGGGGTTCTGCATCCTCAAGAAGTATCTAATCCGAGACGCCGCTGCATTGCCATTTTTGTGGGACATGCAATATGCTGCGGTTGACCTGAGCATCAAGGCCTGCACCAACATCTGAATAGCCGCCGAAGCCGGTGTGGGCAGCTGGCTCTAGTGCCTGGGGCTCCCGAACAGGTGGGGCTTGCTTATTCCCATGGTCATTGCCACCTTTGGCCTCCATCATTTCCATTCCTCCTTCCATTCATTCTTCTAGGAGCCATAATTCTACAATTGCGAATACCATGAATTAGAAGGATAGAGACTTTCATCGCATTACATAGAACATGAAGAAGGGAACGAATTCTAAACGTCTAATAGCCTCTTCATCATAAGTGTGGCGCGCTTCACACCATGAAAAAAGACTCTACTTAACGCGGCCTTCAGACACCCTAGGACACTTCAAACCTATTTCGTTGATACGAGTTTTCATGACCCGAACGTACACCGGGATCATAGACATGGGACAAGGAACCCGAGAGACTAAAGTCGACCCATGGCACATATACAACTAATCTCATTGTAAAGAAATACTTAGTATAAAACATAGCAGAAACGTAACCATGAGTGCAACATCTGAAAGCACTAGACATACATATAAGGCGGGAGTACTACATACGTATTAAAGCCTCTGTACATACAATGGGTAGATGGGACAACATCTTAATGAAAACACAAGATAACATAAGATTCTGTCAAATGGCCCTCGAAACATGAGGACTCACCAATCTGAAGAAGCTGGGAATGGACTAAGGACGAGGATGAGCCTGAGATTCGGACCACGTATCATGAGTGATGCAACACGAAGAGTATGCGGTTAGTACATGGAATGTACCGAGTATGCAAGGTAAGTGAAAAAGGACATTAAAAAGTAAAATAAACATAGGAGAAGGACATCATGCTTGTATCATAAACTTAGTGAAAACATAAGGCTCAGGACTTTCAAGACATTCATAAAGCATTCATGATCATAATCGTACGTAAACTTTATAAAACATAATAAGTCAATAACATAAACATAATAACGCATAAGACATGCGCGGGAATAATGGAAGGACTCATCATAATCGTCACCATCATGGTAGAGCCTTTCATGATGCCCCAACTATGTCGCTCAAGTGGGCAGAGCCGACCGTTGCTTGCTAGGGTCCTGCATTAGGTGTGATATCACATTTGAGGGGATTATTATTAATACAATATATCATTAGAAACCTACGGTGGCACGTGGTTATGAGACAACAACGTATTCCTTTGAACGCCGAGCTGCTCGGTGCTAGACACGACTCCCAAACACATGCATATAGGCCCATACATGAATCAATAACATCATGCATTAAGATTCATTGGCTAAATATAACATTTATCATCATTGATCCCCTTTAAAACATTATTAGCCAAGAATGAAAGGCCCTTTTCATCGATCGACATCATAAATCAATAAATCATATAATTCGTTTCATAAATCATAAAACATTCTTCAACATGTGGGCATTGCCCAATACTATAACATACTCAATTCTTTCCAAAATATGCTTATAAACACGGGTAACTAGAATTCATGCTTTTTCATCATCAATAAACTCAAAATATTGAATATTCATCATAAATCATAACTTTCATGAACCTTCATCAATGGGCATTTTAAGATTTAAAAAACTTGAAGCACGATTTTAAAGAAAATATCATAAAACCTGCCCATCATTTGTAATTCAATAATTTAAACTCAATTAAATCATATCCATAAGAGAAATCACATTTTATGCATTTGGGTAAAACTCCATAGAACTTGAATGGGAGAATTCATGATTTAGTGAAATTTGGGCATGGTTGTGAAAGGATTCACCCATTCTAAACCCTACATACCTGAAAATGGACTGATTTCAAAGTTCCTTGAATACCCACAAAGAGGCCATTGGAAATTTGAAAGACCTTGAATATCCTAAAACCACTCTAAATCTCTTTCATGGGAATGGGTATGCATTAGGGACTTAACCCATCTTATCACACTCGAGAAAATGCACAGACGACATAGTTTAGGGTCTCAAAGCATGGGAAAGTCAAAATTTCCCTTAATGAATTTCCCTAAAAACTGCTACGCTTAGAGCACGACTCATACCACGGTAGTACCACATAATGCGGCTTCAAGTGGTCACCTCTCCTGGTCACCACTTCTCAATCATATGAATCTAGACACAACTCGCACAAAATGTGAAGTACTCTTCTACGGGTCGTACCCCAACAATGGTATCATCCACCCTCACCAGAATTATGGCTTAACCACAACTCCTCATCACGACTCGTTGCTACAACCTATGAGTCATACCACCATGACCCACCCAGCCGACTCACACTCTAGCATCACTGAGAAAATTCACCACGACTTCTAGCCACGAGTCGTACCTACACGTCACGATTTGGCGGATGCGTGGTATGACCCCGAGCTCCCGAAATCCATTACGAATGAGTCATGATTTGTGGTACCTCACCACGATTCGTACGAGGATCTTGAGGTGATCTCATTCTTGGGGATAATGAAAACGATTTTGAAAAAAACGGAAGAACCTAAGTGGATTGTAAGTAAAATATTCCAGCGTGCATTCACGCTGTTAATTATTGTTTCTGGAAAAGCCTCTCAACTGGAGCAGGGTGAAAAAATGGAAGGGCGAAGAAGCGGTGGAAAAGGCAAAGGAAAAGCAGCAGTTATAGGGGCTCCGCGATGGAACCGCATCACACTGCCATCGCGGAGGCATTTACCTTTCAGATGTGTTTTTGGCAAATTTCCGATGAGGGTCAGCGTTGCCTCAAGTGACATGGAGGCAATGCCACCACGATACAAGCCGTGGCATGTGGGGATATTTACCTGGAATATCAAATACCAGTAAGGGTTCGCGATGGTGCCGTGGCACGTTGGCCAGCCCCCGCGTTGCATGTCGTGGCATGAGGAGTAAATGCGAGGACTGATTCGAGAGAGGGTCAGTGTCCCGTGTCACGGAGCGGTGCTCCGTGATGCACTCCGTGACACATTGCTTGTTATTCCGGAAAAATTTCCACTAGTATAAATAGCACACTTAGGTTCATTTTTAATGATTCTGACTTAGTTGAGCAAGAACGTGGGTTACGGGCGGTTGAGGGGAGAGGAAATCCTAGGGTTCTTCTCTATCTCTTTCTCCTTTATTTCAATTGTTTGTATGATTTATACTCATTTGATGATGTTTAATCCACAAATGGAGTGACTAAATTCACTTCTTGCTGAGGTTTAGAACAATTGTAGTGGAATGTAATTGTTGATCATCTTGGTTTTCATCTTTTCTACAATGGTTGTTCTATCAATTCTTGTTCTTACTACATTAATATTTGGCCAATGTTAATGTATATCTAAAAAATATGGTTTTATCTTGAAAGAGAAAGAAATTGGAAAGGTTTGAATTGGTAGGATATGACTCTTACTTAGTTTGGGAAAATTGATAATTGATTTACCTTCAAATAGAAATATATACGAAAGTCGTATTAGTCAATTAAGGAATCGGTTTTGTATGGCTTGAACATGAATTTCTTTTATCACAGAAATGTAGGTTGAAGGTTCATGATTCTTAAGTTGGGTAAATACGAAAGTTTCTATTCATAGAAATAATTCTTGACTAGCAATCGAAGGGCCAGTTAACCGATTTATCGATAAATTACTTTCTGCATGTTCGTTTAGCCTCACTCATTTATAGTTCCCGGACTCACTTTGTAATTTTATTTTTTAGATTAGTATAAATTGGGAAACCAACTCTCAAAATCTTCTTTTAACTGTTGTCTGCATTTTAGGAGTTAGAGGTTCATTAACACTTAATTCGATTATTACCTTGGTTGGAGTCCTGGCCAGGATCGATACTTGGATTACTTGAGCTGTTTTACTACTTGTTCGACCACGTGCACTTGCGTGTAGTTGTGAAACAAGCCGAACACAGTTTTGGCCGTTGCGGGGAGCGGCAGTGGCCAAAAATTGTTTTCTTAAGTGTTAGTTTCCAATTTCTATATTGTCTTGAAACAACTTGATCTTAACTTGTCTTTTGCGAATTTTGAATTCTGTTGAACACTGGCAAGGAGCAAGGAGCTAATTGGATTCATGCCCCAGAGTCGGAAAGACAATTCCATCGTCAAGGAGAGAAGCTCTAGAAAAAGCTGCGGTTGCTCGGAGACAGACAACCCATGAGCAACCACATAATCCACCACATGTAGGCAGGTGTTAGTGCCCGAGGAAATGGCAGCTAGGCCGGTTCGCGGTAAGCTTGTCCCCACATGCTAACAACGTTACATCAACATTAAACACGAGAGACAGGAGAGGTTTGGCGAAACGAGTAATGGTACAATTGCTGCACCGGCGGGTGTAATTTGAATACCCTCATGAGGATACAACAACATCTCCAAAACTTTTTGGAGATAAGTGATACCCACATCCCCGCTGGAGTATCATCCGTTTACGTAAGGCTTACATTGTTCCCATTTTCCTCTTGGGAGAAGCAAAGAAATTGGTTAAAGGTATTTGAGCCACCTAATTCCATTACCACTTGGGATGATCTTGCAAGGAAATTTTTGATACGGTTCTTTCCATCCGGTAAAACAGCAAGACTTAGAAGTAAGATTCTAATTTTAAACAAAGAGAAGGGGAGAATCTGTATCAAGCTTGGGAAAGATTCAAATCCATGTTACGAGATTGTCCTCATCATCACCAGTCCAATGATGTGCTGGTGCATACTTTCATAGAGGGTTTGGAACCCCACACAAAAATTTGCTAGACTCAGCAGCTGGGGGACAAGCATTAGAAAGACTATGAGCTGTATACTTTGTTAAACTGTATTTCATGAGGGAAATCCAGAGTGGAATGCAGACTCTTCAGAGGAGGAACAAGAAGCGGGAGTCTTGGAAGTGGTTTTACAGCTATCGCTGCAAAGATATCTGCGTTACAGAATCAACTCAACACGCACTTCAGCAATATGAGCTTGAATCAATCTCAAGCCCCCCAGTTAATGTAGTGCGACGATTTGGTGTGAAGTATGCGGTAGTAAGAACACTCGGCGAGTGTTGTGGTTCAAATCCTGATTTAGTGAACTTTGTTGGTAATGTACAAAGAAATAATCACCAATAATATGGCAACAACTACAACTCGAATTGGAGGAATCATCCGAATTTCTCTTGGGGTAGTAACAGCCATCAAGGGCGAAGTTCGGGCATCCCGGGGCGCGAAGAGAAATCAAGGAGGGCGGCGAACTATCGGAGTCTCAATATAGAAACAACAATGCACCTCCTCCACCACCACTAGCATTGAGAAATGTTTAAAACGATGATAGCTAACCAAGCTCCAATTGCCCAGGCTGACTATGTGAAGTGGCAGCAGATGTAAAAAGTAGATAGCTACAAAGGCGTTGGAGTACCGAGTTTGGGAAACTAGTGGAGCTCAAAACACCAGGCCGAGAGGAGGACTACCAAGTGACACTGACCCTAATCCCAAGCAAGTAAATGCAGTGACCACAAGGAGTGGTTTACAACTCAGGAGGTGGAACTAAGAAGGTACCTCAGCAGTCAGGAGCAGTGGAGGAAGAGGGAACACAATGATGAGAGGGAAGGAAGGCCGAACCAGAAAGACCACCCCCTTCCCTTATAGATTAAAGAAACACAAGGAAGCGTGTTTCAAAAAGTTCATGGAGGTGCTTAAACAGGTACACATTAATTTACCTCTTGTTGATGTTTTGCAGTGAGTGCCGAAGTACGCAAAGTATATCAAGGACATCGTGGCGAACAAAAGCGAGGTTGGCCGGTACGCTACGGTGGCGCTACGGAGGAGTGCACTTCCCGGATACAGAACAGGTTGCCCACAAGCTCAAGGACCCTGGGAGCTTTATAATTCAAATTACAATTGGGAAAATTATTCGAGCTCGCAGATTATGCGATTTGGGAGCGAGGCATTAACTTGATGCCGACATCGGTATTCAAAAGTTGGGGTTGGGCAGTCCTAGACCAGCTACAGTGATCTTGCAGTTGGCGGATCGTTCTTTGGCCAGACCAGGTGGCATTGTGGAGGACGTGCTGGTGCAAGTGGGCTCCCTTATCTTCTCGGTAGATTTTTTGTCTTGGATTTTGAGTCGGATGTGGAAGTCCCCCTTTATTTTGGGACATCCTTTGCAGTTAGCGGATCGTTCTTTGGCCAGACCAGATGGCATTGTGGAGGACGTGCTGGTGCAAGTGGGCTCCCTTATCTTCTCGGTAGATTTTGTTGTGCTGGATTTTGAGTCGGATGTGGAAGTCCCATTTATTTTGGGACATCCTTTCTTGGCAACTGGGAAAGCGTTGATTGATGTAGCTGCAGGGCAGCTAACTATGCGGGCGCATGACAAGGTGGAGGTATTTGACGTGTACAAGCCCACGAAGCTTCCGGCCGTATATGAGGAGTTGTCAGCAATCAATGTGCTTGATCAAGCAGATATTGTTCAGATTGTTGATTCGCGAGATCCAGTGGGAAAACCACCAATTGAGGACCCCCCAAAACTAGAGTTGTGGCAAGAAGATCAAAATGCCACGTTCTCAGTTAATGGGAAGCGGTGTAAGCAGGATAGGGATGAGGACGTTATTCAGAAGAAGACGTCTGCCACTCTAAAGGATGATTGAGCTTCAATGACGTCGAGCCGCGACGGTAAACCAGGCGCTGCATGGGAGGCAACCCGTGAAATTGTTGTAATAGATGAGTAGAATTAGTAAAAAAAAAAAAATATAAAAAAAAAATAAAAACAAAAAAATTGTGTTTGTGTTTGAAACTTATGAATTCTAACCAATTTCTTGTTGTGAGATGAATTTCAGGTGGAACAGAGGGAAAATATGCAAAGGATCGCAAAGGAAAAAATCGAGGTGAGAAAAAAAATAAAAAGTGGCAAAACAGTGAGCGTACGCGATGACTCCGTGTCATGGAGGAGGGCCTCCGCGTTACCCTCCGTGACAGGTTGAAGGTATTCTGGAATTTTCACAAATTCCAGAACACCCACGTGATGGCTCCGTGTCACGGAGGGGGTGCTCCACGTTACCATCCATGACATGTTGAGGTCCTATTTGCGTCGGGTCACACCGGGTCAACGGGTAACCCGCGCGAAAACACCTATTTTTAACCCCGAAATCCCCTCATTTTTCCCATTTCCCACTCCCCTCTGCGACAAACCCCCTAAAATCCCTCCTTCCCCAACGTGACACGAACCTAGAATTGAATTTTCTTCAACTTTTCTTCAAGTTCATCGAATTAAAGGTATGTTCTTGAACTTAACCTCAATTTTTGCCTAAATTTTCAATTTTTGAGCATGTGAGGTGGGTAAACCTTGCCCTAAGTTTAAATTAAGCTTGAATTTATTTTAGTTATTGTTGATTGATGTTCGTAGTATCATTGGGATTATATGAACTAGATGAATGCATGTTTGATTGAATTTTTGCGAAATTGGTACCTAGGGTTAGAAAGTGAATAGGAAGAAACTAAATTCGGTTGAAATGTGAAAAATTTTGGGTTGTGCATGTTGGGTGATGTGAATTATGTTGTGATTAATGTTGAATATGCTAAATAAACAAGGGATTTTTGGGAAAATGAAATTGGTGAATTGCA
>JACEIK010017134.1:0-13357 GCA_018107945.1 Datura stramonium
TATAAAATTACATGAAAATGTATAAAATAACTTAGATAAACAAGACTAATTTAAGTTATAAAGTATCACTTGGACATGCTATTTTTGCCCGCGATCACCTCACATGAACGGTTTCGTACACCCCGTAAAAGCTAGTAATTTGTAAGCGTATGCGTGAATTTGTGATGAGTAAGGAGAGCTTGATGCGTGTAGAAAAAGTCTCTGAAGCGGGGTCGAACGGGACCAACATGACGCGCCACCCAGCAGTGCACTGGCCGGCGCAGGGCGCCAGGCCTATGGCGCTTCGAGAGGCGTGAGGCGCCGACCCTGTGGCGCTTTGAGAGGCGTGAGGAGCCAGCCTTATGGCACTTTGAGAGGCATGGGGCGCCCCCCTTCCACCGACCTCCTATGTATATATACTCCCTTAGCTTAATTTTTGATCATTTCCAAAGAGCCACGACCAGAGAAGAGTATAGCACGCGAAATTCAACCGTTTTTCGTCTCATTACGCTATCAGACACCATCCAAATTCAAATTAACTTCGGGTATGGGGTTATAAACCCATAAGTAGCATCACTACAGAGTAATTTTTGCGAAATTCGCCCAACAAATCATAGCCCCGCCGAGCAAAAGTTGTCTGAATTGCTCCAAACTAATTTCTATACAATCATAGGCTTCAAGTAAGTATATCTCCCTTCTGAACTCTCGGGAAATTATACATTTTTGGTCGTATTCCATCAAGTTGAAGTATATTTGATATTGTTATTAAAAGTTATCGTTTTCGCCGAATTGAGTATTGAACTAGTCTCATTCTCCCAGTAACACGATTGCAATTGGAAAGAGCTAGTGAATACGAATTGAAACTCTCCAGTTAATCAAAAATCGGTAATCCAGATATGTAAGGATATCCCATCGGCAAGTTACTTTCGTTGTAAAGTTAGTATGACCGATGTGTCCATAGTACTTCATACTATACCTATTGGTGTCAGCTTTTATAAACTGAATTGAACCTATAGTGACAACATAGTAATTCTTGTTTGAGTTAATCTAGCTAGAATGGTCTTACTTCGGTGTTGAGTAGTTGGATGTTATTCCATACAGAGTTCTTTTTATTGAGGTGGCGAGGGATACATCGAGTTCCATTTACTAAGGCCACGAGGGCCATTTTGAGTTACATTTGTTGAGGCCGCGACGGCCATACAGAGTTCCATTTACTAAGGCCGCGAGGGCCATTTTGAGTTACATTTGTTGAGGCCACGAGGGCCATACAAAGTTCCATTTACTAAGGCCGCGAGGGCCATTTTGAGTTACATTTGTTGAGGCCGCGAGGGCCATACAGAGTTCCATTTACTAAGGTCGTGAGGACCATTTTGAGTATCATTTATTGAGGCCACGATGGCCATACAAAGTTCCATTTATTGAGGCCACGAGGGCCATTTTTAGTATCATTTATTGAGGCCGCGAGGGCTGTATTGAGTTTCACCATATTGAGGCTGCGAAGGCCATCCTGAGTTACAGTACACACCATCTTTAGTACCCAGGTAGTAAGAGTGGACCTTGTTCGTAATTGTCGGGGCTTATGGGGGCCCAAGTAGGTTCTTCTGTGTTGTTTGTACATTCTAGGCTTATGGGGGCCCGGTTAGGTTCTTGTTTTCTTATATAGACTTTTTGTTTAGATAATTCAAATAGTGAAGGTATTCAGGTTAAATCCTTACTCTCCTCCTTTAATTACTATAGTTTTACAAGCTTTCAGTCGGTTATTATCCTTCTACCCTACATATTCGGTACACGTTGTAGTGACGCCTACTCGAGGCGCTGCATTACTTTCTTGCAGGTGCGGATAGACACGGTTCGGGACGTTCTTAGTCTCCAACTGAAGTCAGTAGTTTATTTTGCTCCTTCCCTCTGGTGTTGAAAGTTAGTAGAGGTTTGTACTTTTGATGTACAGTTTTGGGTAGGTCGGGGCCCTGTCTCGACCATTGTATCACTCCTAGAGGATTGCAGACTATTTTACATTCTCTATGGTTAGTTGTTGTTGTCCGCGTGGGGCTCGTGTATGCTTTATTTCCCGTGTTGGTCATGTGGGTACTTGTTTAGCTATTAGTTTGAGGCCTTGTTGGCGATAGCGTAGTTTAATGCCTGATTTATTTCCTAGTTAAAACTAGACAGCATGGTGGCCTTGTCGGCCCATATAGTATTCCTATTAATGTGTTGTTTGGTCAGCTGTCTTCTCTTACAGGAGGCATTGTCAGCCAGAAACTGTACTTATAGCCGAGATATAGATTGTTTGTTTCTTGAATTAAGAGTCAAACGTGCCCCAACCCAGTCAGGTTAGTTCAGACCAGTATGGCACCAGGTTCTATTCATACCTCCCAATGTGGGGCATGACAAACTTGGTATCAGAGCAGGTCGTATCCCAGGGAGTCTACAAGCCATGCCAAGTAGAGTCTTGTCTATGGGTGTGTTGTGCACCACATTCTATAGACAGGAGACTACGAGGCATAATAGTGTGGTTAGCCTTCTTTCTCCTCTAGTCGTGCTATAGAGTTATGTTGTATAGGGTAACTTCCTGAGCTTATGTTATCCTATTTATTTATTGAGAAATGTCGGACACACGGCAGACCGCGACTGGTCTAGAGTTGGATGTGGCAACATGAGAGGGTACTAGTAGGGGACCACAGGCAGAGTCAGCCCGATCCGAGGGCGACAGGGGCACGCCACCTCGATATCCCCAGCATCCACTACTATATTTTAAGCCTGCTAGGGCGGCAGGTATATCAGCACTACCCCCGGCTATACCTGTGCCATCAGATCAGGAGCTCAGGAGTGCTTTTTACATATTGATACAGATGATGGCTGCCCAGCGTCAGCCTCAACTAGTAGTACTAGCTTCCATTAAGCCCTCTTAGGGGCCCGGTAGTTTGAGAGTTCGTGAGTTTCTGGCTTTGAGTCCCCTGCAGTTTATAGGTACAGAATGCAGAAAGGACCCCCATAATTTTATTGACCAACTGTAGAGGATATTCAGGGTCATACATGCCTCATCCTCAGAATCAGTCGAGCTAGTAGTATTCAGATTGCGAGATATAGAGGTTCTGTGGTACTAGAGTTGGAAGAGGTCCCGAGGCAGGGATGCACCTCCACCTACATGTCCTATCTTTTCTAAGGCTTTTATAGATCATTATTTTCCTTGAGAGGTTCAGTAGGCCAAAATAGAGCAGTTTTTGCATGTAGAGTAGGGCCGAATGAGTGTTAGAGAATATGCGTTGAGGTTTGACTCCTTAGCCAGGTATGCACCCTCATTTGTTGACACCATGCCAGTCAGGGTGCACTGGTTTATTATGGAGCTTGCGCCAGAATATATAGAATCTTGCATTATAGCCACTTTGTGAGAGGATATAGATATTTCACGAATCCAGGATTTTGCTCAGAATATAGAAGAGCTCATACAGTGCTAGTATGCTATGGAAAGGTCAGGTCAGGAGCAACGTCGGAGGGCTAGACCCCCATATTTCCATGCAGATTTTTAAGGTGGGCCCAGACCTTGTTTCTCAGGTAGGCCATCCAGGCTCACATTACAGCAGCAGCAGGACAGCAGATCAGATCGTCGGAGGCAGTCAGGCCCCGGTGAAAGTTCATGAGCGCCCAACTCACAGCAGTAGAGGGGGCAAGACCAGACAAAGTTAACAGTACCCCGATGCAGTACTTGTCATAAATAGCATCTGGGGATATGTAGATATGGTTCCACCGTATGTTATACCTACAGGAAAGAAGGGCACATAATGAGAGACTGTCCAGCTAGACGTTAGGGCGGTCAAGACCAGCAGAATAGGTCCTCAACAGGTTCGTATGCCCCAGCACCTTCTGCAGGGCACGGGCCCTCACCTCCAGCCGGCAGAGACCAAGGTAGATCAGGGGCATCTGGTTTAGGTAGTGGTCAAGACTGCACATATGCACCACCTGGGTGACAGAAGTCAGAGTCGTTGCCAAATGTTTTGACAGGTATATTAGATGTTTGTTCTCACTCAGTTTATGCTTTGATAGATTCGGGCTCCACTTTGTTGTATGTTACTCCATTAGTAGCTCAAAAGTTTTGATATAGCACCAGAATTGCTTCAGCAACCCTTTTCAGTATCTACTCTTATTGGTGACTCTATTATTGCTAAAAGAATTTACCGGGGTTGTACAGTAGAGGTTATGGGTCGTCAGACCTCAACAGATCTGGTAGAATTAGAAATGGTTGATTTTGATGTGATTATGGGTATGGACTGTTGACACCATTTTATGCTATTGTAGAGTGTTGGACCAGAATCGTCCGATTTCACTTTCTGAGAGAGATAGTGCGAGAGTGGAGAGGTAATACAGCTACGCCGAAAGGTAAGTTTATATCAAATCTTCGGACAAAAAAGTTAATAGCAAAGGGTTGTATCTACCATATTGTCAGGGTTCGGGACGTGCAAGAAGAATCCCCGACTCTCCAGTCTATCCCAGTTGTTAATGAGTTCCCAGATGTGTTTCCAAATGAACTTCCCGGTATTCCCCCAGAGCGGGAAATAGATTCTTCTATAGATTTTCTACCAGATACTTAGCCTATATCCATACCCCCGTATCAAATGGCCCCTGCCGAATTAAAAGAATTAAAAGAACAATTAAAAGATTTGTTAGATAAGAGTTTCATCAGACCCAATACATCACCGTAGGGTGCACCAGTCTTGTTTTTGCGGAAGAAGGATGGGTCTCTACGCATGTGCATAGATTACCGGCAGTTGAATAAAGTTGCTATTAAGAATAAATATCCTCTTTCGAGAATAGATGATTTGTTTTATCAGCTGCAAGGGGTGAAATACTTCTCTAATGTTGATTTGAGATCTGGTACCACCAGGTTCGAGTTTAGGAGGAAGATATCCAAAAATAGCTTTCAGGACTTGGTATGGCCATTTTGAGTTTTTAGTTATGTCCTTCGAGTTGACAAATGCGCCAGCAGTGTTCATGGACCTAATGAATAGTATCTTCAGACCGTATTTTGATCTGTTTGTAATAGTGTTCATTGATGATATTCTAGTCTACTCCCGCTCAAAAGCGGAACACAAAGATCATTTGCGGACAGTACTTCAGATCCTTAGACACCGCCAGTTATATGCAAAGTTTTCTAAATGTGAGTTCTGGTTGAATTCTGTAGCTTTCTAGGGCCACATTGTATCAGAGGCTGGTATTCAAGTTGATACACAGAAAATTAAGGCAGTGAAAACATGGCCTAGACCTAAGACCCAATAGAGCTTCACAGTTTCCTGGGATTAGCTAGGTATTACAGAAGGTTCGTGGAAGGATTTTCTACCCTTTCAGCACCTTCGACTAAGTTTACTCAAAAAGCAACCAAGTTTCAGTGGACCGAAGCCTATGAGTAGAGTTTCTAGGAATTGAAAAACAGATTGACATCAACACCAGTGTTAGCTTTGTCGGCAGGGTCAGAGGGTTATACGGTGTATTGTGATGCTTCAGGCGTCGGTTTAGGGTGTGTTTTGATACAACATGGAAAGGTAATAGCGTATGCGTCGAGGCAATTGAGAAAACATGAAAAGAACTATCCCACCAGTGATCTGGAGTTAGATGCAATGGTTCACGCCTTAAAGATATGTAGGCATTACCTATATGGGGTGCATGTGGATAGTTTTACCAACCATAAAAGTCCTCAGTACATTTTCACACAGAAAGAGCTGAATTTGCGACAACGCCGTTGGTTAGAATTGTTGAAAGATTATGATGTGAACATTTTGTATCACCCAGGGAAAGCTAATATTGTGGCAGATGCTCTTAGCCGTGGATCTATGGGTAGTTTGGCATATCTGAAGCCGGAGCTGCGGGAAATGGCCTGAGAATTGCACAGGCTAGCCAGCTTAGCAGTTCGGGTAGTTGATATAGAGAATAATGGAGCCATAATTCAAAATACAACAGTGTCTTCCCTGGTAGTAGAGATAAAAGAGCGGCAATATGAAGATTCTTATTTATCACAGCTCAGAGATAGAGTTCATCAGGATGAAGTATTAGTTTTTGTGGTAGCCGGAGATGGAGTTTTGAGGTACAGAGGTCGCCTATGCGTCCTGGATGTAGCAGGACTCCGCCAGCAGATTATGATAGAGGTACATTACTCTTGGTATTCTCTTCATCCAGGTTCAACGAAGATGTACCATGACATAAAAGAGATATATTGGTGGCCTGGAATTAAGAAAGGTGTAGCTGAATTTGTAACGCAGTGTCCTAATTGTCAACAGGTAAATGCTGAACATCAGAACCCAGTGGCCTAACTCAGGAAATGGCTATACCTATGTGGAAATGGGAGGCAGTTAATATGGATTTTTTGACAGGACTACCCCGCACCAGGCGCATATTTGATTCCATCTGGGTGATTGTCGATAGATTGACGAAGTCATCTTATTTTCTTCTAGTCAGGACACTTTTTCGGCCGAGGATTATGCCGAGTTATACATTAGAGAAATAGTTAGACTACATGGTGTCCTAGTATCTATCATTTCTGACAAAGGAGCACAATTTACAGCTAGGTTCTGGCAATCATTTCAGAAAGGTTTGGGGACACAAGTTAATTTGAGTACAACATTCCATCCTCAGACAGACGGGCAGACAGAACGTACAATTCATACACTCGAGGATATGCTACGGGTGTGCGTGCTAGACTTTGAGGGCAGTTGGGATGAACATTTACCCCTTATTGAGTTTTCTTATAATAGTAGTTATCATTCGACAATTCAGATGGCACCGTACGAGGCCTTATATGGGCGGAAGTGTAGATCCCAGTTGGATGGTTCGAGGTAGGTGAATCATAACTAGTTGGACCATACGTGATCCTCCAATCAAAGGAAAAAATAAAGCTTATCAGGGAATGTTTGTTGACAGCCCAGAGTCGCCAAAAGTCCTACTCTGATGTTCGGCATAGAGACTTAGAGTTCAGTGTTGGTGACTGGGTACTCCGTAAGGTATCACCGATGAAGGGCATAATGAGATTTGGAAAGAAAGGAAAACTTAGCCTAAGATTTATTGGGCCATATCGGATCCTCCGGAGAATAAGCCAAGTAGTATACAAGTTAGATTTTCCCTCAGAGTTAGAGTCTGTCCACCCGATCTTTCATGTACTGATGTTACAGAAATGTATAGGGGATCCATCCCGTGTTGTGCCAGTTGAGGACATCCAGGTTACTAAGGAGTTAGCCTACGGAGAGGTTCCAGTGACCATATTAGATCGGCAAGTTCGAAGGTTTGAGAACCAAAGATGTCTCCTCTGTTAAAGTATTATGGAGAAACAAAAATAAAGAAGAAATGACTTGGGAAGCTGAGGACGACATGAGATCTAGATATCCTCAATTTTTCCAGGATTTTTCCCGATTATGCAGTTAAGTGAGGTCGTTGATTCAATTATTTTTCTATGATTTATGTTACCTAGACTATTCAGTTAACTATCATTTTGTTGTGAAAGAGTTGTTATAGTGTCTTGTGATATATCTGTATTGGACTTTTCTAGGTTTCAGTGTTTTCAGATAGTCCATATTACAGGGGAGACTCTGCCAAATTTTTTCCAGAATAATAGTTAAAAGAATTGATCTCCTGTGAATTGTAGTTGACATTCGAGGATGAGTGTTCCTAAAGGGGGGGAGGATGTTACACCCCATAAAATCTAGTGATTCTTAAGAGTACGCGTGGATTTGTGACGAGTAAAGACATCTTGACGCGTGTAGGAAAAGTCTTGAAAATGGGGTCGGACAGGACCAGCGCAACGCGCCAGCCAATAGTGCACTGGCCAGCGCAGGGTGCCAGGCCTATGGCGCTTTGAGAGGCGCGAGAAACTGGCCCTGTGGCGCTTTGAGAGGAAGGGGGAGCCGGCCTTGTGGAGCTTTGAGAGGCGCGGGGTGCCCCCTGCCACCGACCTCCTATGTATATATACCCCCTTAGCTTAATTTTTGATCATTTCCAAAGAGAGTCATGGCAAGAGAAGAGTATAGCACACAGAATTCAATCGTTTTCATCCGATTATGCTATCAGACGCCGTCTAAATTCAAATTAACTTCGTGTATGGGGTTCTAATCCCACAGGGAGCATTACTACAGAGTTATTTTCACGAAATTAGCTCGGAAAATCGTAGCCCCGCCGAGCAAAAGTTGTCAGAATTGCTCCAAACTAATTTCTATACGATCATAGGCTTCAAGTAAGTATTTCTCCCTTTTGAACTCTCGTGAAATTATATGTTTTCGACCGTATTCCGTCAGGTTGAAGTATAGTTGATATTGTTATTAAAAGTCATCGTTTCCACTGAATTGAGTATTAAACTAGTCTCATTCTCCTAGTAATACGATTGCAATTGGAAAGGGCTATTAAATATGAATTAAAATCTCCACTTAATCAAAAATCAACAATCCAGGTATGTAAGGCTATCCCATCGGCAAGTTACATTCGTTCTAAAGTTAGTACGACCTATGTGTCCATAGTACTTCAGAGTAAACCTGTTGGTGTAAGCTGTTATAAACTGAATTGAACCTATGGTGAAAAAATAGTAATTTTTGTTTGAGTTAATCGAGCTAGAATGGCCTTACTTCGGTGTTAAGTAGTTTGATGTTATTCCACACAGAGTTCTTTTTATTGAGGTAGTGAGGGCTACATTGAGTTCCATTTACTAAGGCCGCGAGGGCCATTTTGAGTTACATTTGTTTAGGCCGCGAGGGACACACAGAGTTCCATTTATTAAGGTTGCGAGGGCCATTTTGAGTTACATTTGTTGAGGCTGCGAGGTCCATACAGAGTTCCATTTACTGAGGCCGTGAGGGCCATTTTGAGTTACATTTATTAAGGCCGCGAGGGCCATACAGAGTTCCATTTACTCAGGCCGCGAGGGCCATGCAGAGTTCCATTTACTGAGGCCGCGAGGGACATTTTGAGTATCATATATTGAGGCCGCGAGGGCCATGCAAAGTTCCATTTATTGACGCCGCGAGCGTCGTATTGAGTTTCACCAGATTGAGGCCGCGAAGGCCATGCAGAGTTCCATTTACTGAGGCAGCGAGCACCGTATTGAGTTTCACCATATTGAGGCCGCGAGGGCCATCCTGAGTTATAGTACACACCATCTTTAGTACCAAGGTAGTAAGAGTGGACCTTGTTTGTACTTTCCAGGGCTTATGGGGGCCGAGCTAGGTTCTTTTGTGTTTTTTGTACCTTCTAGGATTATGGGGGCCCGGTTAGGTTCTTGTTTGCTTATATAGACTTGTTGTTTAGATAATTCAAATAGTGGAGGTATTCAGGTTAAATCCTTACTCTCCTCCTTTAATTACTACGGTTTTACCAGCTTTCAGTTAATTATTGTCCTTCTTCCTTACATATTTGGTACATGTTGTACTGACGCCCACCTAGGGCGCTGCATTACTTGCTTGCAGGTGCGGATAGATGTGGTTCGAGATGTTCTTAGTCTCCAATTAAAGTTAGTAGTTTATTCAACTCCTTCCCTTCGGAGTTGAAAGTTAGTAGAGGTTTGTACTTTTGATGTACAATTTTGGGTAGGTCAGGGCCCTGTCTCGACCATTATATCACTCCTAAAGCCTTGCAGACTATTGTACATTCATATGGTTAGTTGCCGTTGGCCGCGTGGGGCTCGTGTATGCTTTATTTCCCGTGTTGGCCGTGTGTGTCCCTGTTTAGCTATTAGTTGGCGGCCTTGTCGGCCATAGTGTAGTTTAATGCCTGATTTATTTCCTAGTTAAAACTAGACAGCATGGTGGCCTTGTCGGCCCACATAGGATCCCTGTTAATGTGTTGTTGTGGTTAGTTGTCTTCTCTTACAGTTGGCCTTTTCGGCCAGAGGATGTATTTACAGCCGAGATATAGCCCTTTCGTTTCTTAAATTAAGCGTCAAACGTGCACCAACCCAGTCAGGTTAGTTCAGACCAGTATGGCATCAAGTGCCAGTTATACCTCCCAAGGTAGGGCATGACAGGTTTCGTGTCGGAAAAGAAGATTTTCAGAGCCGGCTACTTCTGGTTGACTATGGAGACAAATTGTATTAAATATGTACAAAGATGCCATAAGTGCTAAACTCACGCAGATGTGATTCGGGCCCCTCCCAAAGAGCTTCATGCCACAAGCTTGCCTTGGCCGTTTGCAGCTTGGGGAATGGATGTTATTGGTCCCATTGAGCCTGCAGCATCTAATGGTCATAGATTCATCTTGGTTGTGATCGACTATTTCACCAAATGGTTTGAAGCTACCTCTCACAAGTCTGTCACAAAAAAGGTGGTGACAGATTTCATTCCCGACCATCTTATTTACTGATTTGGGGTACCCGAGTCTATTATTACTGATAATGGTGCTAATCTGAATAGTGAATTGATGAGAGCAACATGTGAAGGTTTCAAAATCAAGCACCGCAATTCTACTGCGTATAGGTCACAGATGAATGGAGTCGTGGAGGCTGCGAACAAGAACATTAAGAGGATTTTTTCGCAAGATGATCGATAACTATAAACACTGGCATGAGAAGCTGCCCTTTGCTTTGTTGGGATATTGTACCACTCTCCGAACATCTACTGGAGCTATGCTTTATATGCTGGTGTATGGTAATGAAGCGGTGATACCAGCTGAGGTATAAATTCCTTCCTTGAGGATTATTCAAGAAGAAGAACTAAGCGATGCAAAATGGGTACGAAGCAGGTTTGAGCAGTTGACACTTATTGATGGAAAAAGGATAAATGCAGTCTGTCATGGTCAAATTTATCAGAACAGGATGACTAAGGCCTTCAACAAGAGTGTTCGACCAAGACTCTTCACACCCGGGCAGTTGATTTTTAAGAGGATTTTTCCACAACAAGATGAAGCCAAATGCAAGTTCTCACCTAACTAGAAAGGTCCTTACATGGTCCACAGAGTGCTGACAGGAGGAGCACTTATCTTAGTAGAAATGGATGGTGAAATTTGGCCCAAGCCTATCAACTCAGACGCTGTTAAGAGATACTATATTTAGATTTGGAGTTTACTTTATGCTCAGCTTTGTATTCTGAACTACGTTAGACCTGATTACCATTTAAGAGGGATACGTAGGCGTCCCTATGGGACTCGGTATATATCTTAATAAAATCTTCTCCTCCCATTTTGTTAAAAGGGTATCGACGTTTCTACCAGGTTTCTATGGTAATATGGTTAATGAGTTGCAAACTGGGGCAGAATTTTTGAGGGGACCTCAAAAATTCACAACTTTACATTACTTGCAAAGGAAGTCTACATCATGTTCTACACTGGGGCAGAAATTTTGAGAAGGATCTCAAAATTTCGTCAAGACTAAGTCAAGACAAGTGTTTGATTTTCCAAAAAGACGTTGTATGGTTTTAAAATATATCATGGCCCATGATTTAACTCAATTTTTTCCTACATACTTTAGACTTACTTTTACTTTTATTAAATTATTTTAAAAATACACCTTTTTATTTAAACCTTGTGCCCGAGCGTATACTTGGACGGAGTTCAACAACAGGTGTCTAGCGGATAGAAGAAGGCTACAAGACAGACGTACAAATCAACCTTCGCTTTACAAACTAATAATTTTTGTTTGACTGCAGAAATAACAAAATGCAAAAGGAAGCAATGGAGGACATCTTGTCGCAAAAGCGACACAAAGCTAAGTCATTCTACCCTTTGCGCCTCTATTTATATCTTTCTATTCATTCATAAAGAGCCCTACGATTTACATGTTACGCTAGAAATTTTAAGCTCATATTTACATTTGAGCCCGTATTTGCATTTTAAGCCTTTATATGCATTTTTGAGCCATTGATATACATGATATATGAATTTGTGCCCGTATTTGCATTTTAATCCTTTATATGCATTTTTGCGCCCGTGATATACATGATATATGTGCCTGTATTTACGTTTGAGCCCGTATTTGCATATTGAGCCCTTGATATACATGATGAGCCCTTTATATACATTTTTGATCCCGTGATATACGTTTAATCTCGATATTGCATTTTTGAGCTCGTGATATACATGATTGAGCCCGTGTTGCATCTGTTGAGCCCACTATTACATTTTTAAGCCCATGATATACAGTTGAGCCCGTATTTGCATGTTGAGCCCATTATTTACATTTCAAGCCCGTTATTTGCATTTTGAGCCCGTACTTGTATTTCAATATACATTTGAGCCCGTTTTATGCATTTGAGCTCGTTTTATGCATTTGAGCCCGTTATTGCACTCTGAGCCCTATGATTTATCTGCACTGAGCTTGAATAAACTAGAGCTATCAATAGAGTTATTTAGACCCTCGAATAATTTATTTTATTTAAATTACCATTTTTCTACTCATCTGAAGGCGTCATGGTCTAAAAGCATTGTTTCATAGCCTGCGGACATCATGTCATGACCTGAGAATTTACTTTCTGTTTATCATGCTCCTAAGGCGTCATAGTCTAAAGGCATTATTTTCATGGCCTGCGAACATCATGTCATGGCCTAAGAATTTACTTTCCGTTTATCATACTCCTAAGGCGCATTTTCATGGCCTAGAGAATTTATTTTGCGAATCATGGCTCAAGACATCATAGCTTAGAGACGTCATCCTTATTGTCTCGAAGAAAACTCTCATCGTCTAAAGGGAATTTGCATCATGTTTAATTTTTGTTTCGATTTATTTTACGATGTGTTTGATGCATATGCCTTATTTGTTTTGCTTACGTGAATGCCGAGGTAGAACGAGCTAAGAATTATAGTGCCTTTCCTACTATTTTTCTTGATTTATCCCTATTTTTCGAGCCATATGACCACCTGTTTATTTTGCAATACATTATGAATCTTGTCAATTTGTGCTACCTCCATTCTTATTCTAGCCTCATGTTATCAATTTCTTTTAGGGATTTCATTTAGTCCCTAAATCTAGAACTACATGCGTCCTGATTCTCGTAAACCCGAGATATGTAGGCGATTTGATACCGAAGTCTCGACCATATTTTTCACAACTCATATTTCCCTTTTCGTTCATCCCCATTGAGATCCTTTCTCGGTCGGACAAAATTGGCCACTAGGTCAATGTTCTTTGCTCACCAATTCATCCTTCATTTCCGAGCAAAGAAGGAGCAGTTGTTGACACTCAATTTTGACCTCCCTGCGCCCGGTATACGCTGCTTATATATGTGTTTTTTTACATAATTATTCAATTCGTATTTCATAATATTTTGACTATCATAACTCTCAAATCTTACATAATTATTTCAAATTATATATTTTTTTTAAAAACAACATGTTTACATTTATTGTCAATTTATTAATTTTCTGATGTTATGTAATTATGTCGTATATTCCATGTTAACCTACCTTTAATAAAACAAACTTTTAG
>JACEIK010017135.1:0-13356 GCA_018107945.1 Datura stramonium
ATCCACTATGAATAACTAGTTTTTACTTCTTTAAGCAATGCTATTTCAAATCAACAAAATAAAAGGACCACAAAATTAAAGTAGCAACACTTAATTCTTCATCAAATTTTAACCACAACTTCTAAATGATACCACCACTGAATCACAATCATTAATTTCTTAAAATTTTCAATAAATTTAAAACCCATTTGTGAATTTTTAGCTTTTAAAAACTCTAACAATGGAGTTTTGAATTTTTTTTTAATTTAATTCACATAACAATTAATGTTTAAATTTTTAATGATAAATATGAGTATTACTCTCAATCAGTTTTTAAGTATCAAACTATGAAATTCATAATCACACCAAATACATTAGATATCAATAATGCAATATCAATGCTATGCGAATATATTTTTGTAGTGACGTATATATAAATAATTACACATATTATTTTAGAAAAAAATTAAATTTACACATAATCTCTTGCCAAAGTTGATTACAAAATTATGAAAGAAAAGAAAAAAGTAAGCGAGTAGAAAAGAAAAAAAAAAGAAAGCGAGAGAAAAACTAAAAAGAAACAAGAAGAAAAGGGAAAGAGAAGAAAAGAAGAAAGAAGAAACTGGGGAAGCAAAAAAGAAAAGCAAACAGGAAAAGAAAAACTGAAGAATAAGCAAATGAAATTTTTTTTTTTTATAAAAAAAACAACGAAAAAAGGTTAGAGATGGATAAAGAGGCATTTATTGAAATATGGACTAAAAGCGGATTAATTTGTTTTACTCTCTAATTTTATTATATTTAACTTAGATGTAATGACTTTCTATTTCAAAAGTGAACCTTTTCTTTTCAGGCAAAATCTATAAAAATAAAATGATTTAATTTTGTTATTTTTAGCAAAATAAATTATTATTTTTTTCTTAAAAAGTCGAGTTCTAGCAATTTTTTTAACGTAATTGAAAAATAAAATCTAAAAAATTAGTAACTTTTAAAAATTAAAACTTTAAAAATATTTTTAAAAAAAAAAAAAATGATATGTGGAGTTAAAGTCTTCATGTCGGAAGCGTATCTCAATCTCTTAGGATAAGATCTTCTTGAGGGTTAAATGTTGTCAAATAGCTACTATTGCTATCTTATTGTCTAATTTTGAAAGTCGCCGAGAGAAGGACTTTGAAACCTCTTTGCATTAGAAAAGTTGTTACACATTTCATGGATTACCGGACACCGGGAAACTAATAAAGCATGAGTAGAAAGCGGAAAAAAGAAACATTAAATTAACCTTAATAGTCGCCCAACCAGTTAAACTAAAAAATAGTTGGTCCGATTATCGTATATATATATATATATATAAAATCAATGTAAATCCACGTATACTAGTGAAGTGACGACTATTTGTGTAAAATCCCAAAAAACTTGTTCAACTAATTGGAAAACATTTATCAAGAAAATAAGAATTTTCACATTGTAGTCTTTCAAGCATTTCACAACTTGAGGACATGTTTTTAGCAAGGAAAAACTCGGTCACTAAAAGTCTAAATCCAATCACTATTAGTCCATTATATGTTAACTTTCAACGACAACTAGAAGAATTGGAAGGGTGTGAATTTAAAGACCGAATGTATTAATTGCCAGAGGTATTAATTCAAACAATAGTACTTAATGAACATGGCAAGTCTAAATGCCTTTGTATTGACTTAGCTGTCGGAGCATTTAATACAAACTAACGGTCTTCAACTTTTTAAAATGCCATGTTAAATAGCGACAAACTATTTCTTATTTTCTTATTGGAAGGGAACTCACTCCTTCATGGAGAACTTGAACTTACAAGTAAGGCCTTCGTTGCCTTTTCCTCTCACAAATTCACAAATACATTTCTCATTATTACGACGCAAGTTCCACCTAAATAAACAACACCATCGACCTATTAGCCATATTCACCATCCTCCAACTCTTATTTTTGTCTCAAATTCTCATTAGCGGAGTCACGAATGATCATGTGAAGGGGTTCAATTTTGTAGCCTCTCACCATATCAATAAGACGTCTTTGCATTTAATTAGGAAAAAGACTTCATAATATTGAACTATAAAATCATTCACTAAAATAATTGAACTTTAATTACCACTTGATATCTCTTGTTTGATCATATTTTTGCTATAAAGTAAGAATTTTTTTGGTGAGTTTGGACGTCTACTTTTGAATATATCTTCTATTAGTCATGGCGATCTCTTACCTTGTGACGGTAGCTCTTTTGTATCGGCTGAATCAAAATAATTAATTGGTCAAATTTACAAACAAAAATCTTAAAGATACTTAGAGATACTCCACCAAATTCATTTATATGATGATATTTTATTGAACATGAAATTTAAGAAAAAAGAAATAAGACTTTTGGAACATATCAAGTGTTAGAAAATGAGATTTAACTATTCTTCTCTCTTATTCGAAAAATAACAAAAAACGTTCCTTAGACTCGTTTTATAAACCAAATCAAACAAGCTGAACCTTTTTAAAATCCTTTAGAACTTGTAGTCTTAAACATTTCATGTGAGATATATATGACTACAATATCATGTAGAAATATACAAAACATCATTTTTTTCAATAACATACTAACAAGAAAAAGAATTGAATTGCATCTAAAATGAAATAGAGAATTACATCTTTAATTTGTGTCTATCTTGAATGTGGCTCATTCTTAAATATGTCATCGCTTTCATTCTCTTCCTCTTTCATATCTTCTTTTTACACGTATCTATATTTTGGTGTAAACCTTTTGGTCTTTCTCTTCTCTTCCTTTTCCTCTTCTCTCTTCAGCAACTATACATGAGTATTCCTCCTCCTCCTCATCTTCTTCTTTTACCTGTAATCTTCTCGGTATGATCATCCTGGGCACTATTTGCTTCAATCCTTTAGCCCAGTTAACTTCCTTTTTACCTCTAAGTTGCGATTATAACGTTTATTTTTCCTCTTTTCACCTCTAGCTTCTTTCTTTTTACACATCCATCTCTCCCAAATAGTTGATTAAATGTTCCTTTTCCATCATAATCAAAAGAAAATAAAAGTCCTAACTCAGCGATTGTGTTCCCTAATGAATTTCCCATCCGTACTAAGTAAAATTTCTTTCTATTTTGGTCCTTCTGCAAATTTTCATATTTCCAAATCGATCCTAATGGAAATAGTTCTACAGGTAACTACCATTCATGTGTCGGTAAAACTTGTGGGGATTTTATGTGAATAAAAAAGAAGCTTTGTTTCTTTTAAAAAAGTAGACAACATCAATTTCTTAAAATCAGTTATTATATTATAAAAATGACTAGTATTAGATGGAAAAATATTTCAAATAAGCTTAAGGTTTGACAGGTTAAGAATTCAGAAGGTAACTTATTTGGAAATGACAAATAAAGTTGAAGATATTTCTCATAGTTTTATTATAAATTTCTTCCTTCAACACTCATAATATGGTCATTTGGAGAGTGATAATGCAGTTTGCTGATATCTACCTTTGAATTCTACATATCTTGATATAAAATTAATTAAGAGATTTAACATATATAAATTATAGTATAAATTTACTTCATCACATAAAAGGCATCTTTCCTCTTTTAACTGTATCTCCCCCTTGTTCAGGCTCACTTCTTGGATAGTGTGCTTACAAAGTTTGAAGAAGGGCCAACAGAATCATAGATCAACACTTGTATGTTAGAACATGAAAAAGTGAAGTCTTTTGTTAAAGTGTAAAAATGCATGAGGTATCTAAGTTATGTATCTAAATTTTTTATAATTTAAATCTCACCAAGGCCTTCCCATATCCTTGATCACATATCCCAAAAAAGCTTTCGAAAAAAATCCCAAGAAATCAAATACCATGAGGAGAGAGTATACTTACAGTTGTTTACCTAGTTGGGAAAGAAAGCCTTAGAAGAAGCCCTTTACCATTTTTCTTTTTGTTATGGAACTTTAAAATAGAAGAATTCACGACGTAAGAAAAACCTAAAAGCTTATTTAATGTTGATGGAGAATATATAGGAGAAAGAAGATTACAAAAATCTTAAGACGATTACGATAGATCATTTCCTTTTTTTGACATTTGACATTACTGCTATTGTCAAGTATTCAAAAATAGAAATTCTAACATTTGTCTTAGCTTTCTTTTAGGTAGTAATAGCTTGTTGTTGGTATTGCGATGGATTAAACAAACACTCTTGTAAAAGAATTAAAAAAAATAAAAGATAACATTGTCATTATAATCGATAAAACAACAAAATAAAGTAAAGTTGTATAAAAATTTGGGTATCATATTGATTTTGTACTTGCAAGAAAAAAGAAGAAGAAACTAATGGTACCATCAAAGTAAAATGGAATTGGTATTTATCTTATCGATAGTTAATGAAAAGGAATAATTTTGGAAGCTATTCTAGTAAAACATGGACTATACAATTTCGAAGTTAACAAGTGAAAATGTCTTGTAAAACAAAAGAAATATTAGAAACAAATAAATGAAGAAAAAATGCGCAAATATATCCTAAACACTAGGTTTAGAGTGGATAAACCTTGCTAAAAAGTGGTTATATACTCTAGTTGTCTAACAAATATGCATGTTTATAACGTTAATAAGATCTATATTTATTGACTAATAAAAATCATAAAACTTGTTTTCTAGTTTCAAAAAGTCGGTGAGATTTAGTACCTAGATATCTAAAATAAAATAGGGATTCCATTTTTTAGTTGGTTTGCGTACGGATTGGATACGGAGGGTAAAAAATGGATAAGATAATTTTAAAGTGACATGACATACTTTAAAAAACTATTTTGATAATGTTATTTTTTTAATTCAATAAGTATAGGTCACCATTTGTTAGATGGTGAGTGTATATATGCACCATTTATTAGATGGTGAGGATATATATACCACTCACAAATATGAGAGTTGAGGAGAGCTATATTTTGCCTTCCTCAGGTGAGGTTAAAGGTCTATGTACACACCACCCTCTAGGATCTACTAATGGGATTGCAGATGTTTTTGTTGTAGATGACAACAAATTACGCTAATTTTTTCTCCTATGAGAATTGAGGTTTGATCACCGGAATTTTTAAGTTTAGTTGGTTCCTAAGCCTTTGAATATAATCCGGGGAAAAATTCAGGTGGTATATTCGCGATTAGGACAAGTTGTGATGTATGTGTCAAGATTGATAAGAATTTAGATTAGTTTACATGAGAAAGGCTCACGAGGAATATAGTTAATTACATTGTATTCTTCAGAGTCATCATGAAGTAAGAGTTATAAAAATAAACAATGGTAAAAAGATGAATCAAGGAACATCTCTAAGATGGGAAGCCAGCTAGTAGATCAATCTAGAAGATGATGGCTGACAATCTCAAGAATGCAATTAGTATATGGGTGTAGTAAGAAGAATAAAGAATGACCAAAATACAAAATGTCATAAATCTTGTGTTATAAGTTGGTGCAGGCCTAACCTTGATACGGCTACAACCATGTGGGCAAATAAATAAAAAAGAATTGTAAAAGATGAATCAAGGAACATTTCTAAGATGGGAAGCCAACTAAATGTTAGTTTGAGACATAAATCCTTCTGTCTGGTTTTACCTTCGTTTGCACTATTGAATCCAAGCAGGGATGACTAATCGAACATCATCAGTACCCACTTAAGTGCAAAACATCAATTCAAGAACCTGGAGATTCAAACATTTTGTGTACAAAGGTCTCTTATACAACAAGGTCAAAGAAAACACCACCTTAGTCCTCCTAGTGCTCCTAATCGTTATGACTTACCATATGTAATGACCCTCAGGTCATTTTCTTGCATTATGCATTTTCTAGTTTTCGATCCTCCTGATTCTACATCACTTTTGTGACTTGCGGGGATGGGTAGCATGGTTCCCAAAGTGTTCGGGCATGTTTTGGAGTTTTGGTGAAATGGTTGACTTCAGTCAATATTTAGTAAATGATCTCGAGATGAGAATTCCGTCGGCGCCATTAGCTCTACGGAGCATGGATATTAGGCTAGTGGGACGCTGGTCGGGTCCCAAGGCTCAGGCTCATTTTGAGCTTTTGGATGGTGTTTTATGTGGTTTAAGTGTTTATTTTTTTTTTGTTGTTCATCTTGTCAAGGCGACCTCCGATAGTCATTCGTTGATTCCATTGAGTCCGAATGCTGTTTCCATGAAAAACACATAAGTTTGAGTTCGACACGCCGGATGGTCTGGGGTTCGTTTGAAGTTTGAGCTATAGGCGGTGCCGGGCGTCCAGCCTTGGACATAGGCTGTTGTAGTGGATCCGTCATGGCGATCGAGTCAGCTTGCATGATGTGCTGTGAGTTCTGATGCCTGATGCTCAAAACTAAGAAAATAACATGCATAGGTATATTTATATGGATATAAGACACTTTCTTTGGTTACAAGATAAATAGGTGTTGGAGCAAAATGTGCAAAAAGAGGCATAAAGAGCGGAAAATGAGCAACTCCTGATCCTCGGTACGGTAGGAAGGGTGCTCACGAGTCCCATCTTTGGTAGTGAAGTTTCGAGGCTGGGATGAAAGGTGTAATCCTCACATTTCTCGGTCTGAATAGTACAAAGCTTGTATGTGGCCAAGTAGTGAGAGAAGTGGTGGAAAGATGAAAAATTTGCACAAGAGGCTAACTCCTACTACGGATAGATAGTGTGCAGTCGTGGCTTGACCAAGGTACGAATCTTACCAAAGCACTCTTGATGAACATTAGAAAATTTTCAAAGTCTCAGAGTCAGGCCACGAGAGCTGGGTGCAACTTGTAGGAAGCATGTCGAGTCATGCCAGGTCAACATAGCCAAATTTCAGCCCGGTAGATGACCCTACGGGGAAGTAGATACGACCGTACATACATTCTACGGTCGTAGGACAAGTCGTCTTTGCGGGCGGCAGTTATGGAAATACCACTGTTAGCTGAAGGATTTTTGTATGTACGTATAAATACGTTTTATGTTATTTTCAAGAGGGAGAGAGGTAATTAGAATTAGAATTGATTAACAACGAAATTGAGGAGATTTAGAGCGTGATAATTGAGTTGTTCAACATGATCAACCTTTTCTTGGTTTTTCTTTTGATCTTCATATTATTGTTCTTGAGATTTTCAGCGATTAATCGAAAAGAAGTTTTCTCATCCTTGGTGTAAGTATTGATTTATGTATTAAATATGAATCACGAATCACAATCTTGAAACTATGAGGTTAAAACCTCCATAGCTAGGGTTGTGGGAATCATGATGGATTAACAAGCTAGGGTTACATAAATTTGATTCAAAATCAATACCAAAACCTTGTATTGTATTCTCTTCATGCTTTAACATTTCTTAATGATGTACAACATTAGAACATGCCCGAATTCTTTACTTACTTTAGCCTAGAAGTAGAGATTAGAAAAGAGAACTACAACAAAGCCCTTGATTTTGATGATCATTGTATTAACTTGAGCCGTGGTCGCATGATAGTTAAATTTTGGACATATTGATAAGGTTAATTTGCAATTGCTCATGAGACCTGACTCGGTGATTGAGTATAGTCATTGATAGGAATTTGGCCAACCGTTTGAATGAACCTAGGATTATCGAGTTCTACAAGTAAGCATGGTGATGATCACGTATGTATACCCTAGCGAGTTATGAACCCATGGGGAATACAAAACTCTAGTTATCTTCATTCTTGATTTTAACTAAAGCTTTAACAATGTTTTAATTATTGTTTTCTTTAGAACCCCCTATTTGGAGTAACTACCTTACAAGTTCACTTACTGACTTTAGTGTGGCTCTTATATTAGTGGGATTGACCCCAACCTCTAGTTGGGTTCTTTATTGACAATGTCCGCTTCATACTTTCGAAGGAGGTGTGGTTTGGCGTTATCAAAAGTGGCACCGTTGCCGCGGAATCTGACTAAAGACTAGATTATTTGCTTGTATTTGACTTTTTGAGTGGTCTTCATTAATTACATTTTCTTTTTGTTTTTAATACCCACAGGTTGTTTTCCTGTGAATGCCAGCACTTTCGGAGTAGTGGAGATCTCCTGATTCCCATTGTACCCAAAATTGAACAAACACTACATAGGATGGAGAACCGGGAACAAGAGATGCCACATAAATTTGAAGAAGCTAGGCAAGGCGGGCTAGCTCGGAAAAGTTTGCACTTCATGATGCGGAAGATGTCGGAAGAAGAGGCGGAGTTAATGCTTTGGTTGACATAGGAGGGAAACGAGAGGTTATAGACTTGCCCTCGGTTCTTTGATGATGAGGACCCCGGACATTGATGAAGTTAGATTATTTGGAGCAATTGTGCCACCACCGCTGCCCGTTGGGGGTCAAATTTGACATCACGAGCACCATGATTCAATTGTTAAACATGAAAGGGGTGTTCGGTGGTCACACGGCGAGATGGCGCCAGCACTGCATGATGAACTTCATAGGAATATGTAAGGCATACGGGTTGTAGGAGTTAGCCAAGATTCATTATTTCGAGACTTTTCGCCATACAAGTACAAGAAGCCACTTTATGGTTATCGGGTTGCTTGATGACTCCACGGCTATTGGAGGGAACTCAAGCGGGCCTTCTTGGAGATTCTTTTCCCCCTCAGGAATGTTGGAGTGAAAGGATGGGATCTACAATTTAAACAGCTCAAGATAGAGCCAACTTCATAAAACTGGATAAAGTTGAGAAAGAAGTTGACAAAGTGCTAGAACCGCAAAATCCCAGGATAATGATTTGTTGGAAATTTTTTATAGGTCTTTAAATAATAGCACAAAAGGCATCGCAGACTTGGTTGCAAGAGGAGCATTGATGAGTCACACTGGGAGCAGAGTGCTATAATCCTTGACAGAGTGACTAAGACAAATAGGGAATGACATACAAGGGAGGCTAATCTGGCGGTCGGTACATATCTTTTGTTGGTTTGACTGAGACCAACATAGGAAGGAAGAAGAACGTGACCAGAGTCGACTCACATGCACACATCGTTGGATAGCCTTTGGTACATCATGGGAGTAGGAGCCAAAAAGGTAAAATGCGGTAGTGACCTGAGGAATGGAGGCGGGAGGCGATCACTCTTACTCTAAAGAGAGGTAATTTCTGAGATAACCATTGGCGGGTTTCCAAGCCAACGCCAAGAGTCTAGGCAAGAAAATTGAAAGCCAGGTTAACGCTGGTCGGAGCAGATACGAGACAACTACAAGCGAAATGGGTATAGATATAGGGCCGCGGTCGTGGCGCGATGGAGGTGGAAGAGGCTGATAGCTACGGCAATGACCGGGTTGGAGTTTATGTGCCTCAAATGCACGAGAGGGGGAGGTTGGGCAATCAATGTTAGAGGCATGATGGCCGAGATCTTTGAAGAAGGTGAGGTCCACTAATGATTGAAGAGTCAGTGGTGACATCTCTAGTATCGATTGAGAGTGGAATCTCATGCAACATCAAGCAAATTGCATGACGACTTGGGCAGCGCAAAGCATCACTAAACCCTAGACAAAGGGTACAGCAACACCAGCAACACCATCAGAACCCAAAAGAATGATGGCCACTTCATGGCGGTGATTACTAGGAGTGGTAGGAACAGCAATTGACCCCCTTTTCGATTGTAGTTGAACGGAAGAAAGGAGAGCGTGTGGGGAAAGTGATAAAATGCGGGATGGAGGTGTTGGTTTCCATAGGCTAGATGGGAAGAAGCGACATTGATCAAGGAGCCACTCAAGTGCATAGAGCTATCCCGACCATATTACCACTCCCATGTAAGAATGAAAAGGGTGGAAAATGGTAGGTTTAGAAATTCCTTTCGATGTAAACAAGCGTACGTAGAACATACCATTGGTAGAGGCATTGGAACAAATGACGGGGTATGCTAAGTTTATGAAGGACTTGGTGACCAAGAAGAGTCAAGTAAGCTATGGTAGTAGACAATGTGCATCGCTTGAGGTCCATAGCTACCACAGTCCTGGCTCAAGAAGGAAGACCCGGAGTGCTTTCACTATACCATGCACCATTAGCGCGTTGAGTTCGCAAGGGCACTCTGTGATGACGGGAGCAAGCATCGTCGATGCCACCCAGCGATCTTTAAGAGATTGGGCTTAGAAGCCCCACACCGGTACTAATAATGACTCTTCGATAGCCGACATTATGAAGAAACTAGTGGGGATCTTGTTTGATGTATTTGTCAAGGTGGACAAAGTCATATTCCTGGACGACTTTCGTGATTTGGATTCAAGGTTGATTATGAAGTCCCCGTCGTGCAGGCAACCATTCCTTCTGGCCCGGGAGGGCCTTTGTAGATGTGGAGAATTTGGCTAAGCAGAAATTTAGATTAAACAAAGAGGTCACTTTCAACATCATGCAACAACCCAATGAATACGGTATAATCTATTATGCGAAGGATAAGTATGAGTCACTTGGCCAATTTGAGGTAGTCAAGAGACTTGCGTCGTGCCACGACATTAAATCGGCGCTTCTTGGGAGGCAAGCTGTCATGCCCCAAGTCTAACCTTGGACGTAACATGGTGCCAAGTCACAAGTGACCCCAAGTCAACCCATGATCTATCACACCGGTATTACGAGTAAAACATGCATAGCGGAAGACTTGAATTAATAACATAAAAGCATTTGAAATGAAACTAAAGAAAACATAAAATTTATAATATAGAATGTTTGAATGTACTCTATGTACGAAAGCCTTCTAACTAATGAGTTCTTGGAACAAGCCCGACTAACTCTAAGCTAAATAAAACTATAAGATAATGAAATAAGGCCCTCGATTGATAAGGACTCACACTTGACTACATTACTTGGAGGATGCGGGAAATGTAGGCTGTATGACTGGCCGAATCTGGGAACCTACTTGGTACGTATCATGAAACGATACATCATAAAAGTATGCGTCAATACTTTGAATGTACTTAAATGGCGGGAGGGAACATAATTGAAGTGCAAAATTGAGCCCCGAAATGACATGTAATGACCAACAAAGCAGAATTGATCGAATCTATTGATACATGCGGAATGGTCAAGATGACCGTATGGTGGTGAATGCATGTCCTAAATCTAAAGATTTGGTTTGCATCTTGTCTTGAAGCTTGAATATTACGGCTGAATTTGGACTAACTAGTGGGAGAATCTATAACCGACATATAACCACTTGAGATAGACGTGGAGTCCGAGGTATACATCTCAGTAGGACCTAATATACCTTGCCCGAGTGCCAAAGGCATGGGCGGGTGATCAAAAGTTTGGGGCCAATCGGGCCAAGTATCTTTGTAACTTTAACGGCGACAACGTAGTTTTGGGAACTTTGGGTCATGTTTGGAACCCCAGCTCCGCTCGGTGCTAAGTTCTACTCCTAGAAATCCTAAACTGAACAACTAGGATAATAACTCAGCGGGGGTCCAAGACGATCGAGGACATATAGTGAAAGTACCTTGAGTCTTATTGGACAGGATGCAAAACTAAGTTCTAGACTAATTAGAGTGCTTATCATGAAAGCGTCGTAACCGTCTAAAACAAACGCAAAAGGCGGGCTGGGGTCACAGGGCTGGTCGCGAGTTATATATCTAAAATTTCATGACTACCTAATGGATAATAAACTGAATTACGGAGTTTGATGCGATGAGCTGGAGGCACTACTAACACCTCGGGAAAAGGCGGGAGTCAGGCGATCGGTTGATACTTTGTAGTTTTGAAGAGGTTCTACATTCTAGCTTCGCTAAACTACTAAGCAGTTAATAGAGAACACAACTCATGCCAACAACACGGAATTGCATAATCGTGAAAATTTCAAAATTTAAGGGATCTCATCCAACAAGGGTAAAATCTTCTCCTCAATGGAATAATTACTCACATAGATATATAATAAGAATTACTAGGAAACTCGTCCCAAAACATGTAGCAAAATAGACGAATTTAATGCGTAATCTTTACTAAAAAATTTGGGATGTAAGTCATCTTGGCCAGAACAACAACAATTTACTTATGAATTGGTGGAGATCATATGAATAATAAACATGGATAATAACCCAATTGAAAGTAACAAAAACCAACATGAAAATCTTTTCATATTCGAGAATCTCGGGGCTAAGCCTTTAATAGAGAAATTATGGGAGGAATTCGGGGGACACAAAGGACAATTCCCTTGTTGAATTCTACATACCTAGCTGAAAATTTCCGAAGAAGAAGACTGCGAGCTGGCTGCCGATGAGAGAAAACCCTAAGCTTGCTTGGAAGGTTCTTGAGAGAACTTTCAATAAGTTTACGAAAATAAACGTGAGAATGAGGAGAGGAACCATCCAAACCCTCTAATAAGTCTGATTTTACGTCCAAAATGACATGGTTTAAATCTTAGGAGAATAGGAAATTAATAGCCTTAGAAATCGCGAGCTGCTAGGTGACCTTAACGAGTGGCGGTGGAAACTATGAGTCATGGTCACTCGTGATTGGGCTACTACCTAGGCTCCTCGGTAGGTCCCATGGGGACCTAAAGGCCGTGGTGACTAACCATGACTAGAAGTGGTCACCGATCGTGGACCACCTTTGTCTCGCTCCACGAAGATTAAATTCTAAGTTTGGTAATGAGTGAAGCCCTAGCAGGTGCGTTATCATGACAATGACTCATTTTGAAACTCGTTGGAGTGCGATAGCGCTCAAACCAAACTTCCAGGCGAAGTATGAAGCGGAGCGTTGTAAATAAAGAACCCAAACTTATAGGTTGGGGTCGAACATAGGGAATATGGAAGATCTAGAATTACATTTGGTAGATGAACTTGTGTTGTAATTACTTCATGATGGGGGAATTCTAATAAAAGAAATAATAAAAATAGCGGCGAGTCAAGATTATATTTGTGAATCAATAATTAAAGGATAACTAGGGTTTGAGTTCCCATGGGTTCATAACAACTTTGGGTATACACTCGTGATCTTTACCAATACTTACTTACAGAACTGATAACTTAGGTTCATTCAAATGATCGACCAATCCCTATTGAATGATTATCGTCAATTACTTGATCAAGTCTCATGAGTTTTGCAAACTAACCATTATCACTAAGTTCCATATATAACTATCCTGCGACCACAACTCAAGTTAATACAGTGATCATCAAGATCAAGGCTTCGTTGTAATTCTCTTTTCCTAATCTCTACCTTTTCGATCAAAGTAAGTAAAGAATTCAGGCACTTCCTAACGTTGTACACTGCTAAGAATCATTGAAGATTAAGAGAATATAATATAAGTAATTGGTATTGGTTTTAGAATCACTTTGTGTAACCCTAGCTAGTTAATCCACCATGGTTCCCACAACCCTAGCTATGGAGGTTTTAGCCTCTCATAGTTGCAAGGTTGTGATTTGTGTTCATTATTGAAAA